>JAVQJL010048941.1:0-69422 GCA_036024295.1 Nannoperca obscura
CACACACACACACACACACACACACCACACACACACACAGTGCTTGATTGATATCTCTCTCACTCTCCTGTTTCACATGACATTTTTTCAAATGGTGACTACATGTAGTTTTCAGTATACTATGCCCATTTTCAACCAGAGCAGAGGTTTACCACAATGACTGAACACACCTGCGTGGGTGTGCGTGTGCTATATTAATAAGATTGGTTTGTAGTCTTTTCATGAAAAAAAAAATCTCAGTGTGAAGTATACAAAACCAATCAAGCTAAGCTGCTTAATGTCAGCAGATGACTCTTCACTTGTGAAAAGCTAGTTTTCCAACACAGCAGTAGCTAAATTGAGTTCAATATTGTTTATTTTATTATAGTCTTTTTAAACTAACTTGAAGACTTACTTGAATTAGCAAAAAACGGTTAAACCAGTTCCACGTCCACTTCCCGTGATAAATCAAACAACCTTCTAGGAAATAATTTTACCAGTTATGTGTTCTTCCAGAGGAATGTAGTCCATCGGAGCTTTCCTGAAAGTCCTTTTCATTGGAATTTAATAATTTTACACAAAAAAAGAAATTATTGCTGCATAGGGAACACATGGGACTCTTACCAGTTGGCACCACCATGTATTTATCTGCCTGCTCACTATGAAACAGTTTGTTTTCATCATCAGCGTTGTTTGTTTTGAATGTCGAAAGGGACATTTTGGCAGTCATTTTGTTGGTAGGTAGCCACCAGTGTAACAGCAGCAGGATGTTTCCTAAACTGTCGAAACAGTCTGTACAGTACATTGAACATTTTTTGGCAGTACATGACAAAATTGGACAAATAGGACTGAACTTAAATGATTAAGTATGTGCTTTTCTAGAAGAAATATAATGACTTAGTTTATTTTTTCAAAATGAGTTAAATTAATCAAATACCATCCATAAAACTAACTGGGGCATGATTCACAGGCTGGATCTGTCAGCTGCAGGACTCTATGCTGCCTGAGGTTTTTTTGACTGTTTCATAATATTTTCAATGTAGCAGTTAGATATCTACCTGCACAAATTCTATGTGATGCCATGTAGTTATTTAGTTACCCTGTTGTATAGCTCAAAATAGATCAAATAAGTTCCGAAATGTAGTTTGATCTATCCGTGGCTCTATTTACGAAATTCTGCCTTCTGGTGAGAGCATTGTTTTTTTGTTTTTTTTAAATGTCTTGGTACCCATTATGCATTTATTTCTGTCAACCATGGTCAGACAAAGACAGGAGACTCAGAGGAGATTGGGCAAAACAATTAGGATGACCCCCTAAACGTTGATTATTCCAATACTCAGTCAAGAAGCACTTGAGTCGTCTGGCATTTTGTCAGTTGAATCACTATCCTTTCTTGTTTGTTAGTTACGTCAGTGATGACAGTACTGCAGGGTAATAGCTTGGCAGGCTGTAAACTTTTACAAACTTGCCTCCAAATTACTTAACTACAAAACTTACTGTGATGAAACGAAGAGAAGTGATTGAAATGGAGAGAAAGCTTTAAAATGTGAGTCTTACAGGGAAAACATGAGACGATTATAGGACCAATATATCCAACCCACACTAATCACACTGTCCAACTGGTCATGGTTACTTGGTTACCACACTGCTAGCCAGACCAGTCAGACAGCAGTTGGTACCTTGGACAGCTCCATTGCTAGTTACAGTAAGATCAGAGCCTTGTTGAGTGGTGGCTCCTGAAAATACATACTTTTTTAAATGGCAGTTTGACTTGGCTTGTCATAGCAGGAAAAACACAGGTGTAACTAGTAACATTAATGATTTTTCCATTAGATTTAAGTATACTAAACAAAGACTAAACAAACATGGATGCCTGACATCACACATGAACATGGCATTGTAAGAGTGAACCAGCATACACATAGCAGGGCCCTGGAACTGCAGCTCCTACTGTAAATGGAGTGCAGCAATTGTTATTGTGTTTAGCTACATCTGTGCTTTCTCTGCAGTGATGTGTGAAAATGTCTGTCATGATGACTTTTTGCATACACCAACTAACTCCAGTTACATTTTTAAGCCATTAAATATTTTATAGTGAGTAGCTTAAACTTTTGTTTTGATCATTGTCAACTTCGTTGCTGTTGTTCTTGACATAATGAAATTAGAAATGGCCTGTAAATCCACCACATTATTGACACCATTGATTTAAAAACTCTTGTTTCTTTATGACTTTGGTTAGAGTATCTTAATATCATCACAGTTTACATTTCTTAATGGGTGATTCAGCAAGTGATCCAGCACAGACTCTCACCTTTTGGACTGTTGCAATACTGCAGGAGAATTACCATTCTGCAGCAGACATACATCCTCTGAGTCATAATTCCAAGACAAAGCAGAAGATTGCTGTTGTTCTTGCGCTTTGACACAAGGTGTGTAGCAAAATACTCTCCTACAAACACTAGAATTACCCATTGTGTATTGTGTCAATCCCAGGACAACTGGCACAGCCCTGTTGTTTAGTCGTACAATAATTAGGCAGAAAACAGTTCATTTCAGTATGAATAATTTGGGTGTTTACTGCAACTTATATGAGGCACCCACCAAGAGGATAACATGCATTCCTACCTATTTTTCTTTTATCAGTTGTATAAAGAAGAGCTCTAAAAAGTGACCTCTGCTAAGATGTACCCAGACACTCAGCAGGGTTATTGGAGCCACCAGAGTATTACACGTTTTTATATGGAAAACAGTAGGGCCCCCCACCCAAGAACAATCACAAAGTCAAAACAAACACGAAATCACACTCGACTCTCTGTAGAGTCTATATTCATGCATGCAGGCTCCATGGTCTGTATCACGCAGGCTTCATCCTCCATCGCAGCTTTCAAACATCCTGCTGAGATCTCCGACCTGCTCGCCTCAGAATTCCTCTAGCCAAGCAGAAGAGATGGAAATAAGGGACCACGCGCGTGCACACACACACACGTACTCTCATACTGTATTCACAAACACTAGTAGTACAGAAGAAGTGAGAAATTGGGGTGGAAAAATGAAAACTGCTATCCTAACCTCAAAGTTACTTTTAGGTACCATTTCACAGTGGTGACTTTTAGTTTAAATTACCAGTGCTTATGTTTCTTATTGGTGCCATACTATTTAATTACCTTGTGTACCACTTCAGTTATGTCTACTCAGTAGCCACCAGCTGGTTCTCTTTATCCCACTTGTACTGACAGTACCCGACTTGTGGAGCTCAGCTGGATGGATGAAGGGAGATGGAGAGGAAGTGGAAGAAGGGAGACAATTTGCTCCTGTAATGGGTCTATTGTGTCCCCACATGCTCTTTTCCCTCCCTCTAGTCACTAGAGGAGGCATGTGTTGCACTTGGAGACAGATGGTTTGAAGCAGATTTCTTTTGGAGCCAGGAAGGAGACCCAGGGAGGTAGTGGGAAATGAATAAAAAAAATGAGATCCAGAGATTATTCTCTGGATTCACTGGAGCGTTAGAAATTCTTTGATTAAAAAACACACAGCCGTTATGCTAAATCCCATGTATTTTAGACAGGAAGAAGAACCCTGATAGAACCTCACTTGACTTGTTGGAGATGGGAGATTCTTTTTTAATCAATGACCATAAGTTTATTATGTCCCTGTTATTCTTATTATTGAGCCCAGTATCCTTAGGAAATGCATTCAAATTGGACAATGCCAACATTCTGATCTTTAGCAGGTAATGTTTACTGTGGTTGCCCTCTTAGTATAACATGTAAGCATGCTATAATTGGCTAATTAGCACTCAACACAAAGTACAGCTGAGGATAATGGGGAATGCCATTAGTTTTGCAGGTATTTGGTCATAAACTAAAGTACTGGCCAGATTAAACTTTTGACATGATGGTGCTAGATGGTGCTTAATTTTAATGACATGTTAATATGTCATTTTCTCAGTTCAGTTGCATTAATGTGTAAATATATAATGACCATACTCTACATGTTAACATGCATTTTAATGCTGTCTAAACAAGAAATGTCTAAGACGTTATATGTGCAAATGGAATTAAATATATTTGTATGCATTAACGCAGGAGAAAAGGACACGCTAATGCGCCATTTGCTCTTGCGCTGATCTTTTTTTGCATTAACACAGCAAAAAACTGTGCATTAACACCTAATTTTTTAGGTAGGGTTTCAACACATCAGAAAATTACCATCCAACATTGATATCCCTAGAGAAAACTACTTGTTAACACACATTTTAACGAGTTGATGAGTATCCAATATCAATATTGTGTCTGGCAATACAGTTGTACTATTACTTGTATGCTCCGATAAGCAGTAAAGGCTACAATATACGGCTCACTCTGATCTTATGTTGAAGCACTTTAGTACCCTCAAACACAGTATTCAGGTAGAAATACAGTAATTTCTTCAAAGAACATAACCTTTCCTGGCATTGATAGCCAGACCTATACTAGCCATCAATAATACTAGTTTCAAGTGAAATGGTGCTAACTGCTGCCAAGTTGGAAAAGGCTTTTATCTAAAACCTACAGTTGGCCACTATTGGTCTCCTGATTTATTTTGCAAGCTACGCAGCAGGTTGTTTCGGCCTCCAGAGTCACTTAATTGTACTCTCATTTGCTACATAAGTAAAATGACATTTCTCTGCTGGTGCCGCTGCTTCCTCCCAGGCGGTTGGTAAAATGGCACCCAGAATTATTTCCACATTTAACACTTTTAATTGAGCTGCCATGTGTTCCAGAAAGTGTTTCTCCTGTCCTCTACGAAAGCTCCATGTTGGTCATCCATCTGTATTCCAAGGCTGTCTGCAGGTTTGTGAGGCTTTCAGTGGAAAGGCTAAACATCTGCCTGTGATCTGAACTGCCTACTGTAATAGGGTTAATTGAATCAGTAATCTATTTACACTTTGCCCTCAATTACTGACTTAATCAAATGCTGAGTCACAGTGGAAGTCAGTTAGCACTCAGGTAGAAAGCTAGCACGTATTGCATTAAAACCACAGCTGCTCATATGGAAATACCAGAATTAACTGCACTTGATGCAATCTTTTTTCTTTTTAAAGATTATTTTGTGGGGCATTTTGCCTTTTTATTGGATAATCACTGCTACATAGAAAGAAGTGGGACTTAACCCTGGCCGCTGCTGTAAGTACTCACGTATTCCCAAGTACTAAGTCTCCACTTAGAGGAATTATGAACATCAAGGACAAAAACCTGCATTGCAAATTTCATTAATTTGATATTAAACTTGTCATGTTGTGTAAAAGTGTTACATGTTTGGAAAAAAACACAAAATCGAAAAGAACGTTTGCCGTTGACGCATGACCACTTCAGCGTCGCGGGCAACATTTATTGAATGTCATACCCGTCTCTCTCTTCCTGTTCTTTCAGACTGTCGGTTATCTGATAAAGCTTAAAAAAGAAAAATAAAGGGGTCACATAATAGTGCAGGCAGCCTTGAACCTGCAGAGTTAGCAGTAAGCTACAATAAACCCAGCTCATTGACAGAGAGGCAGAAGGGGCTTGACAGGGTATGTCAGGGCAGCAAATAAACGTTTGAATGGGAGAGTGGGCCCAAAGAAAGGAAGCGTGTACAGGCCGACAGGCTGACACCACCCAGATAATGGAGCTGCCAGAGGCTCTCCTATGTTACATCTTACCACACCGAAACACAATCACAAGAAAACACATTCAGTTGCACATGCAGACACGCTCCTATACACAGATACGCACACACACACACACACACACACACACACACACACACACACACACACATACACACACACACACACACACACACACACACATACATAGGCGTGCCACATATGTACAGCTCTTGAACTCTTTAAGAAATGGATGCTTGAGAGTAAGGCAGAGAGAGAAGGCGTGTGTAGGATTCGATAGGTGTGAGAAGAGGATGCTTCATTGATTAGAGGCTAAGGCATAGGGCTCCACTGAAAAACCACCTCTCCATGTACTGGTAATCTCCCCTGTCAGCTCTTAGAAACAGGCTGTAATTTGATAAATGACTGGGCTGAGATGAAGTGAGAATCGGCTTGAAAGAGCAGGGGCCTCCCATCCTGTGACACCGATCACCTGATCTCTTTTTACAGAACATTAAAGATAGAGCACACTTCTTCCGTGGCTTAATGTTAGGAGACACGCTAATGATTTGTGTTGCCAGGAAAAGAGTAGGATTAAAAAGCAAGAAGCCGATGGGTTGTCAAAACAGAATGGTAGGAAAAGTTCAGGCCTTTGGTTTAAATTGTTTTGAAACAATTAAGAACAGTGATCTGCAGCCTTTGATCAGAAGTTTGGATTCATTATTTCACACCAGCCTGCCTCCTGGTGACCCAGGACAAAACTGAATGTGTTTCATTAGGAGTCAGTGATATGGATAAAATATTGGACAAATTGAAATGTACTACATTTCATGGCAGTCCATTAAATAGTTGTTTATACATTTAAATTCAAAACCATACGTCAAACTCATGGTGGTACTAGAGGAAATGTTCGTCTTTGGGCACCACGGACATCTGTACCACATTTTATGGCAGTCCGTCCACTGGTTGTGCAACTTCTTCAGATTGCTTGATTTATCTCAGCAATCAAAAACCCCAACTCAACTGCTACAGATTGATTAATTACATAATTGATTGACCAATGATTTCAGTTCTAGTTTTCAATAGTTATCTACTGAATAACTATATTAACTGAGTGATTAAGGCAGGAGGTGGTGGAATGGTGGTCTGTGTGTCAGTCAGCTACCTGTGCTTTTATTCTTTGTCTCACAGTTTTATGTTGAAAAAAAAACGTATGCAAAAATGTCCCACCTTTCAAAATACATAGACCAATCTATTTTCTGCTCTCTGCTTCTATGTACATCCTTTAAACATCCCCTGATTTCAACTGTGTTTGCACACATGACACATCATAATGAAGTATTGTTGTTCTGTTCATTAATTTAAGCCAAATTTATTTTGTAAACAATCTGAGTCCAGTCTAAAAGGTACAAGAGTAAGGGTTTGCTAGACCTCTGAGCTACTATTGTTCACATGTGGCTGTGTACACCAGCCAGTGTGTATTCCCGTTGGCATACTGCATGCTTGTTTGTCATCGGGTGGGTGTAGATAAACTGAGAAGAATTATCCTGTGTGTGTGTGTGTGTGTGTTTGTTCATGTGTGTCAATGTGATTTATGGGTTAGACTGGTGCAATTAAAACAGGTTTGAATGTGGTATTGTTTTCTTTATTCTGCTGACATTGAAACACTGCTCTTGGTGAGGATGAAGAAGACAGACCAATTTTTTAAAAAGATGCTTTTTGACCCGGCTCTGTCTGTTAATGGAAAGATGGATCAGGCTTTAGCGTATGTCACAATGAGCAGCCCTGAAGAACAACAAATAGTTCATTAAGGGAACCAAATTATGGCATTTTTAGCTACGTGCAGTTGTTCAGTGGAAATCCCTGTGGTTATGGCCTTATTGAGCTCCACGTAGAGGGGCTGCAGCTGTTTATACACCCCCATTCCACTAAATATAAAGCACCACTTCCATTCTCCTCTGGAATTTATTTTTCATTTATTTTATCTCTGATGGTATTTTTGTTTTTAGGTCTGTGTTTTTCAGCGTCCTAGGGGGAATGTGTATTCTGGGTCCCTGAAGTGATAATGATGGCTTGCTCGCTGGTTTCTTTGTTCTGCAGCACAATGCCATACTGACAGACCAGGCTGTTGGAAATAGTTTTGTAGAGAGGGAAAGTTCAGGAATAAAAAAAAAAAACAGACTGATGTGTTAATAAGTTACTGTTAACATGTTGAATATTTATATGCCTAAACAGCTGCTGCATTAAAGAAAAAAAACACTTTTGATTATCTGCTCATCCTCATTTTGATCTCAACTGCACCAAAACTTTCAAGTTGTCAATCTAGAATAACATGCAGCAAATAAGCTGGTGAAGCTTTGTTTATGCCGTCTCCAAAACAACTCGTGTTCTTCAGGTTGAAAATGAAGAAATAACCATAAAATTACTCAACAAAAACCAACTTGTGCAGCATAAGTCAATCATTCCAAAGCCAATCCATCCATCCATATAACAATATTCATATTTTATTTCTTCATATACTCATCCCACTTCTTAGTGGAATGTGTCTGTGAGATGCACATATACAGCACATCACCTTGGCTGTGCCCCTCACAGTATAGAGACAGTAACCACAGTATGAATTGGTTGATGATGGACGGTCTTTACCCAGTCTGTCTCTAACAGCTGAGCCTTACCTGGAATGGCTGACGCAGGCATTAGATACTGAGGTGTGGTTCTGATGATTGATTCCATCTATACTAGACTGATGATTCAGGTGTTTACCAACAGAAAATATATATTAAAATATCAGACATCCTGTAAAAAATATCAGGTTAGGTGGGAACAATAACATCTGTTGTAGTGAGTGAATTAAGCCTGCTGAGTGGATGACCATGCAACTGGTTGCAGCATGGTGAAATATTTTGCAGGACCAGCTCAGGGATGTCCCGATCAAGTTTTTTTGGCCCTCATCCCAATCTGAGTCCTTTATTTTTGGGTATCTGCTGATATCGAGTCTGATTACATATATATAATATATATGATTGATTAAATATATGTATCTGACACATTAAAAAACAGCTGTAGCCTACATCATCTTGCACAGCTTATTTTTAACAAGCTACTTGATTAAAATACTGGGTCCTGGCTGAAAACGAATATGTTGATAAGCTTAAATGACTGATATGACATGAATTTTCAAAAATGTAACGGCAAATATGCATCTGCTAATGCAGCATGGTGAAATGAGGCATTCTGGTACTAAAAGCCATAAAGCAAAAGAGTCAATAGACTGCAGAGAAGCTGAAGTACTTGCACTCGATGAGCAAGGAGAGCTTTGTGCTCATCCTGAGTTTTATTATTAATAACCTTGGCATGATGTTGGAGTTCTGGCATTTGGCTCAGTTTATCCTATAGCCACTATTTTGGTCGAAATGCTCTGCAAATCACAACAGAGGGAACTTTACATATAATTTCACAATTATGTGCTGTAATCAAGCACGACATTTTATTTGGTAGTGACATACAAGTGTTAAATGCTATGTAAAACTGTTCCTATAAATACAAATAACTGACAGTAAATAAAAGCCACCTCCTATATTATTGGTGACATGTACTTTTGGAGAGCACACTCACATTTTTTGTCTGTGTTTGCTGCCAATAAAATGAGAGGAGACCACCCTTTGGTTTTTGTGTTTCTAGGCTCCATCTGTCTGTTTGTTAGACAGTGAGCTGTGGACAGACTTGTGTTATTAATACCATCCACTGCAACCATCAGAGATAAGCCCTGGTCTACCCAGTACCCAGCACATACTAGTTCTGTTATTGTGCACTGGTGTGAAGAAAAGACTTGTTTCTCTTTGTTGTATTTGTTTTAATAAGTAAATAAACATTAAACATCAAATAAGTTTGGGGATTTATTAGCAACAAATTACTGGTAGAGGAGATAAGAGATTTTGCAGGGCAAATTGCCCTCCTGTCAGTCCTATAAACATTTCACAGGAGAGGATGCATTGGCATGCCAATTCTACATTTTAAAAACAACAGTCAATTTGTTTAGTTCAGTAACGTGGGTTTGCTATTTTATGTTCATTAACCTATCTTTCTTTCTTTCTTACATTCTTGCTGTATGTCATGTTTCTCTCTCCCTCTTTCTCTAACACCGTTTAGTTATATTTACAGAAAAGGAACATTCTCAAGTACACCCAGTGGTTAATTATCATTCACTGTGAAATCATTGTTTAATTTAGAGAAAACACACTTTCATATATTCGGTTGAGCTGTCAGTCTGAGACTGAGAAACATCTTGTCCTGTGTTGGGTGGTGTTTTGTCAGCATTTAATGGGTGTCTTACTCATGCAAAGCAGCACCCAAGTTAAAGGGGACATATATTTTTTTACACATACATTTGGGTATCTGTTGTGCCTACCTAATCACAAACTGTGATAAAAGGCCACCCTGGGGCGCTTTCAGAGCAAGGCTGACCAATCAGAGCAGACTGGGTTTTTAGGTAGGGGGGCCTTAAAGAGACAGGAATTAAAATGGAGCAAATTACAGAGGTTGAAAAGAGGTGCTGCAGCAATTGTCAGTATGAGAAAAATAATTTGTTTTTTTGAACATTAAGGCATGTAAACCTAATCTAGTAGAACCTCCAAACAGAAGTATGAACCTGAAAATACCCCTGGAACATTTTATTTGCATTTCAGTATTTGCCATTTAAAGTTGGACACAAATATCTATAAATCTGCTACTTATTTGACTACAATAAATAAACCCTATGTAGAGCATTTTAGTCAGCCTTCCTCTGGATAAATTAAGGTAAAAACAATTAAATAAAATTAGCAGCAGGTATCAAGAATATAATAAGACAAAGCTTCTTTCACCAAATGTGTGTTTTGTTTAGTTTTCTGGTGCCTGCTATTGTTCGTGTGTGTGCTTTTTTTTGTAGAGATAGAAAAATATTGGCCAGTTATCTCACAGAAAAAAATCTACTGAATAAATACCAGCAGGAGAAAGCAAACACACACACACACGTTTGTTATCAGCACTCTTGGGGAAAGCATATGTTTAAGCTTTGTTTCTAGCAGCTTTTCAACTACAGCATGTGAACAGGAAAATGTAAATGTGCTGTCTTCACTTGTAAACATTTTAATTCAATATTGTTGACAGTTAACTCGAAATGTATCACATATGAAAGTGTCCAATAGAGAAATCTGTTGTCTTACAGCTTACTATTTGAGCTACATGCAACAGTGCATTGTAGCAACAGTATTGCCACACACTGTGATAATTGATTTGGTGATACCCCTAACAAGGACGTATCACAAACAACGTGCTGTGATGAAAATTGTATTCACAAATGTACACACTATCGCAGAAAATACCTTCAGTAAGTACTTAGACTTTCTTCTCCTTTCACATATTACTATGAACAACTACTGATTGACCCACATTTTCATTTACTATTTGCCTACATGTGTTTATACTTTGGTAGTTTGGAAAGTGTAAACAGTAACAGTTACTGTAGACACAGCAGAGATTCAACCTTTGATTGTGACCATTACACCATCAGGTGTTGATTCACACTAAGGTCCTTTTTGAGGCTGCAGTTGTATGGTGCTGTAGTATTTTATTGTACTGTATTGTATTGTTTATTGTTCATTGTATTAGGACTGCCTGCAACTAACAGTTGTTTTCATTTCCACTTTGTGTTTAGCATTTAGCTCAACTGTCTGGAATCACTCTAGATATTTTGTCATTTTATATCAGTTTGTGAGTCATCACAGTTTTGTCAGCAGTGACAGAAAGATGGGCCCGAAGTGGTGGGTTGATAGGTGACATCAGCAATGTAATTGGTGACGCTTGCCCCAGCCTACATGTCAGAGGGAAGAAATTGAAGGCAGAAGAAAAAGAGAGAAGGTCGTGTTGAGGATTGTTGGCATAGGAACGGTAGGTAAATTTGTGATATGGGATAACTAGTGATACCTATAGTGAAAATCAGTGGAGATGGATTGTAATGGTGACATGGGTCCATTCCATTGCAGCTGACAGCAGCTGTCAGTTAGTTAATGAATGCGAGTGCAGACCCAGAGCTCCACATGTCAGCAAGAGGAGTACCTGGCAGTTCAGTGTCGAGGACACAGGCACAAGTCTAAGATGGTTAAGACTGAGGAGTGAAAGGCAGCTGTAGAGTGCCTCAGTGGCAGGGAGAAAAATCTCAGAGGAGCAGAGTGGGCTGTTTGTGGTCCACTGTGATAAAAATCTCAACTGAGGTGCTAACCTCTTACTAGTAGTAAGAGGTTAATATTTTTGGAAAGCAATAAAGAAGTGTGAGGAAGTGTCACACCCCCCTTACTTTAAGATCCAACCTTTTGTTGTAAATAGGAAACGTGCTGTGTTTGTATGTTTTGCAAAATAATGCGTAATGTAAATAATGACAAAGGACTCAAAATATGTATATCAACATGTTAAAGTTTATTATTTAACAATCCATACCATAAGATACAGGAACCTGCATGGGAAATCCGTCATCTGGAGCCATCAGGGGAAGTCCACACTCCTGCATCCTGCAAGAGAAGAATGCTTCACCCGTGATACATTTGCCTGATGAGGACGTGTCCTGATTGGCCATTTGAACTGGAGGGGAGGGCCCTCAGGTCTGATAAATAGGTGGAACAGGTGTTAGCTGGAGCGTGGGGGTAGTGAAGTGTCAGAGTGGTAGTTGGTATGGAGAGTTGTTAAAAATTGTTAATAACCTTCAACGTAAGAAGCAATCTGAAAAATAGTATTTTGTTTTCCTGTGGAAAAGACCTTGAAGAAAATTGATGTCTACGAGACATATTTTTGTTTTGTTGGTTGAAAAGTGTTTTTGTTTTGAAGACTGAGAATAAAAGTTTACATTTATCATAAACCTACCTGTAAGCGTGGTGTTTGGCCCACTGAAGATCGGCCGGCTCTATATCCTGCAACAAGAAGCAAGGTAAGTGAATGGCTACAGATGGATAGGTTACAGCCTGATGTCAGAGAGGAGTTGACAAAATGGGACAGTTAGGGATGGCCTGGAAGAGTAAAGAGGGGTTAAAAGAAGGCCAGGAGGTCAAGCGTTGACCCTGTTGGAGGCAAGAAAAGCTACAAGATTTTATCTGGATGGGGGGGAGAGAACAGTCTGTGGAGTAACAAGACAAAGTTAGAGAAACGACATTAGGGCCAGACGCTCACTAATTGTAGTTGACAGAAGCTGTCAGTAATAACCTTGGTCACTCACACTCTCAGCCTCAACTTTAGGTACTGCAGACATTCCACTTGAAATTAATAATGAAAACCACCAGAAGGCCACAGACCATATTAGAGAGTGGGTAAACTATATTATAGGTAGGCAGCAGCAGTCTGAATGTGCAGGAGTGGGCTGAGAAGGTTTTGCAGAGATATGAGAAAAGACCATTACAGTAATCAAACCTGGTGGAAAGGAATGCATGGATTAGTTTCTCTAAATCCTGCCTCGGCATGAATCTTCAGATTTTTACTATGTTTAACTCTTGAGTCCAAGATTACGCCAACATTTCTGGCTTAGTTTTAGGTTATCAGAGACTGAGCTGAGATGATCCATTCTTTTTAGGTGGCATAGACTCTTGTAATTTTGTCTGCATTTATCTGGAGAAAATTCAGTAAAATCAAATCATTTCTTTGATAATTCCCTTGCACAGAGAATCTATCAGAAGTATCTTGATGACAGCAAGGTAAATTCAGGTGTTGTCTTCATGCTTATGATAGTTGATGTGGTGGCAAATTTAAAAAAAATTATACTATGATTTAATATGCTTTGCTACAATAACTGTACGTAAATGTCTGATAATGTGTACTCTCTGCATTTGGATAATTTATGTCTGTGTCATCTGTTGATTAGAAACTGGAGACAACTTGTGTTGGAAACTAAGAGCAGTCTGACCTGTGTTCTTATCTCAGGGTGAGAACACTGAGCTGGAGAATATGGAGAATGAAGAATGAGAATAGAGTTGACTTGATATCTTTTCTTATGCTGCTACGTGTTTATGAAGTTATAAGTATGCGACTACATCGGCTCTTCAGAGTCAGATGCTATTATGCTCATGGTGTATGATCTCTGTCCTTTCAGCTGAAATAGAGAGTTGGACTCTGTGCATTCCTTTCAGTGAATTAGGCCTGCTTAGTGAAAACAATCCGTGGACCTTCACTTAGTGTTTTCACTTTCCTTTTCTTTCTTTCTTTCTTTTTTATTATTATTTGCTTTACTCAGTTGCTTTATTTATTTTATAAAAATTATCAAAAGACAACAACTTGTTGAATCATCATTTATTTGCTCACTTCTCCAAGGGAAATAAGGAAAATCTCTGCGACAGTTAATGTTATTTTATATCATGTAGCCTAATTGAAGCATGTAAATGTTAGAAGAGGACCAAAGATTGAGCCTTGGAGAACCTCACACATCATGATGGTCTGCTCAGATACATAACTAACAACTGAGACAAGAGTTCCATTTCTGAAGATATGACTTAAATCATTTAGCACTGTCTGTAGCCCAACCCAGTCCAGTAGTATTTTATGGTTAACTGTCTCAGAAGCAGTAGTGAGATACAGTAAGACTAGAAATGAACTCTTGCCTGAATCAGACTCCTCTCCAGTAAATCTTTCACCACACAGTTGAAAACATTTTTAAAGATGCTTGTTGGTAGAGAATCAAGGCAGCAGGTGGACGGCTTAAGAAGCTGCCCAAATTCTTCCAGAGTTCTGTACTGAGTATCATGAAATCTGGCCCTTTTTTATCATTTTCTTTCCATGTAGATGGAACAACAAAGTGTGGCAGAAAGGTACTCAAAGGATGTGAGGACCTTTCACATTGGCCCGGAAATGTAGAATAATCAGATACATTTTGGGGTGTTGAGATATAAACTGAGATATTTGTTTTATATCTCTGCTAACTACATCTCCCACCACCAAGTTACAGTTTGAACTGTTTGTTTAGATATTTATTTCCCTTTACTCCAATCCCATATGACTCTTTCTTTACTTTTTTCATTGGCTAAAATATAATTCTCCATTGCCCATTTTTATCAGCACACCAGTCTCATTAAGATTTATTACGCCTTCAAACAAGTTTTCTAGTTGTAATGTCATGGCTAACTGTGGTCTGCGTTTGTGTTTATTTGGCTGTATGTGTTTAAATCTTGCCCTCTGTGGGAGAACAGTCATGCACTTCTTCTTTAGGTTTTGCACCCACGTTATCTCATCAGGTAGAAATCCCATTCACAGCCCATGACTTCACCATTTCAGTCTGTCCCCAGTGAGTCTGGGGAAAGTTATGTTGTCATTTAGAGTTAGCTGTCCATTTAAATGGTGTCTAGTTAAATACTGCTAAGCAAATTCACTGGCAGGAGATATTGAGAGGGTTTCATGGAGTTCACAAGTTTTTCTCCAGTGCAAATATCCTTCATCCCTTCGAATACGGCCATCTTCTGTTGTAATTTATGGCAGTATGTGCAACTCATCAATGTGGATGAGCACAGAGGCATGGTGTTGTCCAAAGCACTGCTGTTAGTAGTCCCGTGAGTTGCTTGTTTTCGACAACTGAAGGTAGCTAAAAATCAATGATCACCATCCAGAGCTTCAATCATAACTTACCCTCTCAATGAATGTTCACACTCAGAAAAATATCCTTGATTTAGTTGTGACAGGGAACCACCTTATAAGCCCTGCAGTTAAAAGAAATAATAGCTAAATGAAATCAGAGAGTAAGAGAAAGAAGCGTCTGTTTTTAATCATAGATAAAACATTGAAATATGTTTTGATTTATTGTTTGACCATCACATCATCACCAAGACCTTGCAGAGGTGCATAATGTTAACTTGGATATTGTGCGATATTATTTCGTCAGGCTATTTTGTACATCTACTGAGATTTATTCACTTAATCCAAAAACATACCGCTGTCCCGAGGCAGGTTTGCAAAAAAACAAACATCAGTGCTCCTCCTTTTTTATAAAATGTTTACAACGCTTACTTTTTTGTGGTAACCTGGGGACATCTCCAATGCACAGGTCTTTGGGTTTGTTTTAATTAGGGTGCAAATTATATCTGAGTACATTTATAGGTAGAGTAAGTGGGCAAGACAAATTGCATAGGAAATGCCACATTAACATGTAATACGACTGAACTAAGTAATCTCTAATTAGGTTGCCCTTTTAGAAAGGGGAGCAATGTCTGTGATCTTGTGAAAAAAGACTAATTGTCTGAGAGGGTTAGAAGCTTTTTAGGGCTCTGATGACTTTGACTTGCCCTACAACCTTTTTAACAGCTGATTATGCTACACAAATGATACTCGCAGGTATTATTAGGCTACATGGTGCTTAATGCAGATAAGTGTTTTTTACTGGATTGTTACTGTTGTTTACCAGTGGTCTGTCTCCAACTCCCTGCCTCTTTTCCTCCACTGATGGTGCTCATAAATGATCATTTAGTATCTGAGATGGCAACTTAAAGATTTGTTGTGCTTTGTTGGCACATGAAAACCTGAGGCCTGTACTACGAAGCAAGTTCAACCTACCCAGGATATCTTTCCGTTATCTGGCTTCCCTAAGCCTAACAACTGCAATCATACTAAGCGGTCACACGGCTATCAACTCGGTAAATCAACCCAGGGTTCTTCTAGCTCTGAGTGTGTTCAGATAAAAGGAGCGGTGTTTGCATCAATTTAACAGGCTTATGATATCACTGTCCAGTCATTAGGGCACTCGTAGATATGACAATAGCCTACTTACATTAGCGTATTTCATTAAATTAATGTGGTGTTTAGATCTATTCTTATTTATTTTTACAATTTTAGCCTTAATCTTTCCAGGGCTGAAAGGGGGTACTAGGCTTTAGTGCTTCAGTGATTCTCTGTTGTAGGATAATATCGGTATGCACAATGAAATGGCTTTGACATTGCCTGCAAGGAGGTGACGGATAAGTCAGTCCCTTCAATGAGAATCTCTCATATAAAAAGAGCTTATCCCTCAATCCGAGCTCCACTTCTATTGGTGATGCCATTTTACACGAGAATTGATTGGTCAGTAGGCTGTGCTTTTGTTATCTCAAACAGAACCTGCTCCGGAGCGGCTTAGGCGTGTAGCATAAGTTACCATGGTGATTTACCCCAGTAAGAAGTGAACCACCATAACCCTGAAAACCCAGAGTTAAACCTGAAGTTACCTCGCCAACTCCAAATCCTGCTTTGTAGTACATAACTCAGTACCCTATAAGAAACCTTTCCACACAAGTACACACTTGTTTTTTTGTTTTTCCCTTTTGTGATCTAATTCTCATCATAGTGTGGGTTACAACTCAGTAAATGATTACCAGTATCCATCATTATTTTAAAACGTTATTGTAAAACAAATAACAGAACAGATATCTCTTACATGACCATTCTGTATTTCACAGACAACACTCCTACATTATGTAGAGAAAATACACGAATGTCTGAATATATTGGTGGTGGGATGATAGGTGCAAGATAACAATCTCTATTGCTTCAGCTGGCAGATGCACCGACTGTCAACAACAACAGGCACTTCATTTTGATATTTGATGAAGCCACTGTCTATGTACTCACATAAACCAGTCAGATGAGCAAAACTATACAGGCCGAGAGAAGAATACAACAACTAGACCAATGAATCACACAGCCACATGATGAAGTGTCATCTTCAGTTTTAATTAGTCCAGCAGCCAATTTTAAAACAGAGATAGAAAATGATGGACTTGACCAATACTGACATATGATAAAAGGAATAAGAAGTCAGACTTTGGGCTTTCACTTCACAGTGTGTGATCATTTGTTCATTCAGTGTCTTGACTCTTTCTGGGATCCAAATATCATATACAGTAGTTAAAAAAATTGACTGTTTATGGTGTCAACCTTATTTAGGCCATACAAACTGTAAACTGGACTGATTTTATGCAACATAATAAATTAAGGGATTGATCCATACATTTTTTTGTGATTGTCTATTGATTCTCTTAATGGCGATCTGTTTTTCTGTTGAATATAACTAATTTATTTTCTGATTGTAATATCCGGCCATATCAAGATTTAAAGTAGTGTAAAAAGTCTACTTTATGTGAAGTATGCAACTGAATCAAAGGAGGTTGCATAAGTAATAACATTAACATAAGAAGGGGAAATGCACGGGCTAACAAAACTTTTTAAACAACATACTAAAACCAACCCCAAAACTCAACTCCTTGATGAATGAATGGAATAATATTAAACTGACATGTCTCCAGATATATTGGTATTACTTATCTACATACTTTTCAGGTACCAGATCAGACACACATGCCTCCTCTTTAATAACATCATGCATGGATCTGGTTTCTGGAGACAAAACAAAACTTAAATACAAACAAAAACAAAACAAAACCAAATAGCACTTTACAAAATGTTACCATACATATAATACCTTCAAATCAAATCTGCATTTATATACAATACAAAATTGCTTTTACCTCTTCTCTCCTAGAATCTATAATTGCTGACATGTGGTACAGAGAATACAGCAACTCTTTAAAAAAAAGCGCCAAAAAGTACAACAAATACAACATTAAAACATGATGATTTAAAAAAGAAAACATAAAACAAAGTACATGGCGCATAAAAAAAACAAAAAACTGAACCTCCAATTAAAGACAAACAACGTACATTTAAGTTAAGCAACAATATCAAGTTCACATTTTCCCCTTTATAACTATGCTGTGGTGTTGTGGCAAATCATGTCTTGCAGTCCGTTGCTTTACCCTTTCTGAATACTGTCATAAAAACAACAGAGGCTGAATGCACTATTCTGTTGTTACAGTTTAACTGTAGTCCATTTTCTGCACCTTTTTTTTCTTTTGCTCTTTCCTTTCCTCCATCCAACTCTCATCCCCTCCTTATTCTGAAGGCATTCAGGTGAGTTTCTCTTTAGTTCATTGAAATCACCCAGTACACCCTATGCAATGTTCTTAATGGCTTTCTCATTAAGCTTTTCCATGTAGTTCCTAAGATCCTTTGAGTCCCCAAGCTCGATGTCCGGACATACCCATTTTATCTCACTGGTCTGCGCTAGTGCTAATGGGCTGAGCACAGGACATCCATTACTGGACTTTACATTGGAAAAGGTGGTGAACTTCACCCTCTTTCTCTTGGTGGTGGGTGAGTTAAGCGACTCATTCCTGTGATCCCTTCCACTCGAACTACAGCCTCCCACACCATTATTACCACGCTGGATGGCTCCATTTAATAGTTGACTACCTTCCTCTAAGGTTCCACCCAGCTCATCCTGATGTTGCTGCAGACATAGCCCCTCCTCTTGGCCCAGCCAAACCCAATCATGGGCATGGGGCATTGCTTCCGGGGCCTCCAGGGACAGCTGCTTGCTACGGTACTTATATGCATAAGAGATGCAATTAATGAGAAAAACCAGGATGGCCAGGCAGAAGACTCCTAGCAGGGCATACATACCAATCTCCAGGTCTGTCAGGCCTCGTCGGGATGGGGCCAAGTCCTCATCAGTGCTGCGGCTACGAGGCAGCTCTGCTTTGTCTGGGTATTCAGAGAATTCGTTTGGGACCCTTGCCCCGCTGTCCGCTGACAGACGGCCACCATTGGGTCTGACTGGGACATGGCCCCTGATCGTAGTGGCTCCACGGTTGATTAACCCAGTTTCCATGTCAGAGATAGATCCACCATAATATGGACGATCAGGACGTGTTCGCCGGTCTCCTGGTTGTCTGTACTGCTCCTCTGGCTGACCAAACCTTACTTGTATGTTTGCCATTCCAGTGCCTAAGGTAGTACGTCGTTTTACCTTCTGGCACACTTCTGATGAGCTCATTTCAACACGCACAAGCAAACCCTGACCTTCACCCTTGGCAACAATGGTGGGCCATTTCCATGCCACACTGCTTTGCACCACCACCACTTGTTCATCCAAAGAGGTGGCTGCCAGGGTAAAATGGGCAGGGTTGTAGTTGTCTAGAGGAGTCATGGATCCATCACTGAACTGGAGCCAAGCACTGATGAGGGACTCCTAAGAAAATATACATACAAACAGAAATTGGTATCAGTATAACAGCAGTACCCCAAATAACTCCGAAAATAACTTAATGCATAAGAATGACTGGGGAGAAAAAAAACTGAGGAACATAGTGGAAGCAAAAGTGAGCCTTAATTACAGAATCGCTAATAGAAACAATAGAGTGGATATGAAACTATTCTCCTGAAAGCCAAATATTCTTTTGTCTCCACGGGAAGAGATGGTAGCCTTGAAATTATAATTACAGTAATAGCAGAGCTGTTCAGTGGTTGGATATGCAAATCAAAGAAATGGCTTTACTATATCAAGAGTGAATTAATTCTAAAAGAAAAATTACAATGCATATCATAAAGTAGATTCCATAATAACCCAACCCTGAACTTGTAAGTCAATTACAATACACAATACAGTGCTAATACAGTAAAGATGAGACTTGATTTGATGATTAATAATGTACAATGCTGCAATATGATTGGATGTCTTAGATTGGTACCTGTTTGAGCGATTCAATGACTTCCTGTGTTGTTGCAGTGGCGACGATGGCCCTGTTGCTCCCTGGGCTGAGCTGGAGGGACAGAGAGAGTCCAGACACCAACTGCACCCCCAGCTCTGTCACACTCACTTTATCATCCACCACCCTGATACTCCTCTCAGCCAGGACCAATGACGTCAGCGGGGACAGCACCTGCAACACACGCAAACACTTGCTAGTAATTGATAGTCCATTAAGAACACTGGATTGAGAGGAATATACATTTTCTTGGAGACTTACAAAATAATGAAGCTCAACTTCTCAGCTATGATACATTTTGTAGATATAAAATCTTTCCTGTTAGTTAAAGAACATCAAAGGATAACAAAATGTCACAAATGGACTATTATTCCTACTTCAGAAGGAAAATTACTCCACGGGAGGAATTTGTATGAAACTCCCAGTTTTCTAATCATTGGGAAAGAACATGGTTTCTTGGGAGGACAAGCTCCCTATACTTGATGGTGTACTGGGTCAGTAAAAATGTATGTAAATGGCACAGAAAATTGCACTTCATCTGCATTCTAAACTATAAAGTAATATGACAAATGGACAAGAACACTGCATAGAAACAAACGCATACTAACATAAAAACGCTCCTAAACTCACATGCAAACAAATAATCTCCACCCTTCTAATACATCCTCCCCCTCCCTGAGTTGCCAGAGGTGTAAGCATGTAAATAGTTGTGATATTGTTATGAGATGAGAATCCCTCCCATCCGCTCCAATTAGGGCTTGCGTCTCTCCTCCAGCCGCCCCCGCATGGCCGCATTTACCAGCCATAATGAACTGTCAGCACGGATCACTGCCTCATTTGTACAGACCCTTTTCCCTGTTTTCTTCCTTTTGGTTTACCTCTTTTCATTTTCCTCTTTGCTTCCCACACAGTGAATGGATATCATTGAATGTTCAACACAGCTAAAATCAGTGAGGTCTAAAGAAAATGGGAAAAATGGTTTAACCTTATCTCTAACATGAGGGCAAAGATTAAAAAGGCAGACTGGTGGTGATCATGAATCTGAAATTTCAGATTGCATCTATATACAACATTGCTTTTACCTCTTCTCTCCTAGAATCTATAAATGCTGACATGTGGTACAGAGCATACAGCAACTCGTTAAAAAAACGCAAAAAGTACAACAAATAGAACATTAAAATATGATTTTAAACATAAACATAAACATAAAACAAAGTACATGGCGCATAAAAAAAGAGACTGAACCTCCAATTAAAGACAAACAACGTACATTTAAGTTAAGCAACAATATCAAGTTCTAACTTGAATTATCCAATAGTCTGTATACGAAAAAGTGCAGTTGTACTTCTGGTAGCCAAAAGGTATTCAAAACCCAGCATCGTTATCATACTTGCTTTGCCTTTACCTTTGGATGTCTAGATTCACATGATTGTAGGTAAGTAATGTCTGTTTGCTTAATGTTAAAATTGAATCAGGATGCATTCAACATTCTTCGCATTATGCCTAAAGTAAAAAATTCAAGACATGCATCACCTTCTCTTAGCAGGAGATTCCCAAATTCTAACCATAAAAATAATTTACTGTATCTGTTTCCTCTAGAGATACCAGGATATGTAATCTATAAACCACCTACAGAACTCTCCACAGATGTTGTTACAGATGTCATGTATTTTTTTTGCATCCCTCCGATAGATCAACAATTCTTTCAACCCAACCCTGACTACATACTAACAAATGTCCAGACTTTCTACTGCTCTCCTCTGAGATGTCAAGGCTCTTTTCCTTGATTCTGTGGATGTAGTCAGATCCCTTCTCCTCCCCTTTATCACAGTCCGTTGTCCAATTTTCAGAGATCTCGTGTCTCTCCTCCCCATTACAAACATTGCAGGTGCTGCCTTTGGCATACATCCCATAGTCGTGATAGTCCTGCACCCGACATGTCAAGTCCCTTCCTCAATCCAGTTCCAGAGTTTACAGGTTGCTCCGTTTCACCCCCAGAGAGCAATTAAAGACCCCTTCCCTCTTTCCATTCAAAGCTGTCAGAGTCTTGTCTTGTATGATTTCTGTCCAAATCTCAGAGGGCCTTCACTACCTGACCCCACAAAATCCCATTTGCACCTGGATCTAGCCCGGTTGTAACCAGCAATATCACATATGCCCAGACCATGTCATTCTGACTCATCATACTGACACTTTCCAAAAGGTTAATAGCAAAATGTGTTTTGCATGCAAGTAGTCTATCCAGAACATGTCAGAAAGACGGTGCTTAAAAGCTTTTTTTCTTTTCTCCTGATACACCATTGAACTAGCAGCCCAGTATTAATGATCAGATTATCAATTCTATGGCCAATGTGGAATCTTCTAATGCCTCAGTGGCCTCTGGAAATCCTTGGCTGTCAAATCAGTCCTTTATTGTAATTCTGAACAGTTTGATAAAAATTTTACTCCTTGAATATGGAGTATTTGAATATGTGTATTCAAAGCCTTAAGACATTTTTGTATTAGCAATATGTTTCTTGGATGATTGAGGCAGGACTCAAGTTCAAGACTTCTCAAGTTCATATGATCCGCAGTCTACTCTCGGCTCATATTTTCGATCCCTCAACCAGCACATAAAGACAGAATAGGTCAGCAGTGTATTGTTGAAACGAGTCTGCAATACTTTACCACTCACAAAACAAAACAAGTATACCGTATTCACAGTAGTTTATCTAAATCACTGGAAACCACTGGCGGCTAGGGAGGAAGGAAGATAATCTACATTCAACAATCTACTCAATTGTATGCTTTAAAAAATGTTTCACAGAAATTTAAAGAATCGGATAAAAAAAAAACAGTTTGATCTTACAGGACATTAGAGATGGGCTTACAAATACAAATAATACTAAATCAGTTTTGAAGATAAAATGCAATCTTTGTTCCTTCCATATTGTGTCTTACACAATGTTTGAATAAAACTAAATTGTACAAGAATTGTGTACAATTAAATATTGGAAAATGCAAAATAAACATTTGGTTTTTACACATAAGTTGTGATTTGCTGATCATCACAGGCAGATCCTGGAACATCCACAGCACATATGTTACTAAAAAGCTACTGTGTGCCTGCATGATTATTGGTGAATTATTAATAATGTGACTAAGTTGCCATGGAGCCAAACAAGTGGTGTTTGTAACTTTGTCCCCACAATAACTGAATGAAATACTAGGAAAATAAAAGACACAGGAAATGGGGATATTGAAATGGATTGTGTTGTTTTTAGGAAAATTATGAAAGCCACTCGAATACGTAACAATACTGGTTCATTGAGCTGGTTTCAAGCTTTGTTTTTTATCTATTGCACTAATGTTTCCATTCAGAATGATTTAACCTTTCGACAGGCCACCTGAACAGCATACCAAACACCAGACTAAAAGCACAACTGACACTTTGAGTACAAACTTTTGATTATAAAGTTGAAATATTAACTGTCTGCATTCGATGGTACAATTAACCTTTATGTTTAGATATATAATTTGCATTTCAAGGGACAGATATGCTCACGTTTTGTAGATACCAACAGTTAGGTGCCTAACCCTCCACCAAGCTTCACTGTAGTCAGGAACCAAAAGCATATCTGAAACGATTCCGTCATTGCCGTAGAGACTTACTATAACATATCATATGGGTTAAAAGCCCATGTATATTTATAGACCATCCTTTGTTACTGCAGTGATTACATTTGGATTTCATTGTCAACAATTGGAAAGCACTTGTGTTTGAAGTTAGACCTAAAATTGATCTGACTTCAACAAATGTCACAGTCTCCTTAACACAATTGTCAATTATGTGTAGTCCACTTGATTGTGTTTAAAATCAAGTTCCTGCAAGTGCAGGAATATGTTTTATAGTAAGAGAGAGTAAAAATAGGTTTTGCATATTTCCCACTTTACATATGTACTGTATATATGTATTTAGTCCATTCAATAAGTGTATTCTCCATGACAAACCAAGCAGCTACTTGTCACCATGGCTCAAATATGAAGCCAATAAGTAAATTCACACCACTATACTCAATACTTCATCCAAAAAGAACTCAGGCTCTGTAGTCACTGCCATTCAAAAGGTGCCAACATGTCTCTCAAAATGCAGAATCAAGATTTGTATTCCTTGTATGTGACCTATATGGTAATGTAATCCAATTTAACATTGTCACAAACTATAGCCTCAGAATTACCCGCAGTTTTGTCCAATAAATCAACTTAATCAAAACCTTTCTGACAGTCTTTATGGCAATTGATTTTTAGAAGCATTATAAATGCTATAAATTTTATCCACCTCGTGTACTAGTGTAATCATGCACACAGTACACTAGTGAATTGACCTGAGCTGACGTTGAAATCAGGACTGGATCCTGGTAGTCAAACTGCAGCATTTGAGGCTTTGAAAATACAATTTGTTCAATGCCCTATATAGCCATTCACCTTTCAGGCCACTGTACAACATCATCACAGATCAGTAAGATGTAAATGTACCAGATGATAGCTTTGGAGTAAAATGAATGATAACAAATCACACATTTTCAGTTTGTCTTTTTTCCCATTTCAGCAAGTAAACACAAAGCAATCTCACATATATTCCCTGTCAGTTTTCCTTCCATTTAAACAATGTCCTGGCCAACAGTCCAACAACACTATTTCACACACACATAATCACATCTGTAGTGCACACAGCTCTTCAATTGATAAATAAAGAGAAGGAGATTATGATTCTAGTCTGCTGCTTCAACAATGTGTTGTGCTATCTTGTACATGCCAGATTGATGTTGATTTACAGTGCGAGCAGGCACACATGCCGTACTAAGCAAGGACCTAGTTGTAGTACTAGATAAATTGGATTTTCAGTGTTTGCACGCATGCGCGCTAGAGAGGGGCGTTTGTTAGACGGGCATGTTTTTCTGTCAGCTCATGATAGGCTTAAGTATTTGTGCCATGCTGCAATCAATGTAGTTATTTTTGTAACTCCTTCTCTTTCTTTCTGTCTTACTCTACATTCTGTGTAGCTTACTTCCATTTACCACTTACCAGCATTTTTTTTTCCAGTTTTACTGTCTAAACACACAAACCACTATTAAAAGTTATTTTCTGGTCACTTGGAGGCAGAAGAACTCTAGAACTCATATTATCGGTTTATATGTTTGCAAAGAATTACCTTCTTTATGCAGACACGAGTCAACATTAGCATTCATTCACACTCATGTTAATATTCACCAGCTAGCCGTTAACTTTGTCTGTCTGCTGTTTGGTGCAACATGGGTGTAGTGTACGTGAAGGGGTGTAGTTGGAATCAGAGCTGTTCAACCAAAACAATGAAGCTCTACAATGTTTGTAGCATCTTTGAGCTTTGATCAGTTCCCTGTAGCTTCGTCACTATGAGCAACCACTTTCACGTGGTCAACAAACATGTATAAGATCTGAGTCAGCTTTACATGTCATTCTAATTCAACTTTGACAGAAGTATCAACTTATAAATGAGTGGATTCCATTGATTGAAATGACAATCATTAAGTTTGTTGCTGCAGCTTCTGTGTCGACTAAAAATGATGTTGATGAGATGGATGTGTCAGTCACTACTGATTGGTTAGGGCAAAATACCCCACCGACACACACACACACCTCCCACCCAAACAAAAAACTGTTAAGATGAACATGAGCATGATGTCAGACTGAATTAATGAAGTGAAGTGAAACGAAATGACAATACTGTCTCCTTATCAGGCCAAAACACACACACACACACACACACACACACACACACACACACACACACACAGAAATAGACAACCTGTAATTTGGTGGTTCCAGCACTCAGTCCTATTACGACCTGGCCGTCCAGCAATTGTGCAACCTTCGGGTCCTCCACCCTTAGAGAATCCTTGACCAGTTGTGTCACCTCCACCTGCCAGTCACTACCCAGCAGGAAGTTCTGCTGGCCCAGCCCGTCCTCCTCCGGGACTCCTCTAACTTCTCCGGACTCTGCCACAAAGTGTGTGAGGACACGCAGGGTGGTGCTCTGATACTGAGCCACACAGCCGTTCTCTGTCCTATCCTCAGCTGCATCGACTCCATCTTTGTCATCAGTGACCCTCTCATACCTACAAGAATAAGAAAACGAGGGACAGATGAACAGTGGGGATAAAGCATAGGAGAAAAACATACTTTGAAGGTTATAACCAGGATAATTCAAATTTTTCCTATCACAATTCATTGTCATTCATTTTTATTATCACCAATAATGTCAATAAAGTCTAAACCTTCTGTTGTATTTACTGCAGTCAAAGCCTCTTCTGTCTGTTTTGCTGCAGGTTTTCCCAACCTCCTGAAAGTCGTAGGCTCCCAGTGTTTTCACAAATCCATTAAAAACAGCTTGCAGAGGCAAACTCCTGCCTTGCTTTCTTTCTCATTTTCTTTAAAAGGGCAACTGATATTTTGCTGTATGTCTGCCATTTATTTGGCCCACGGCAAACACTTTGCAGATATAGCCATCTCAAAAGATATGTTTTTGTAAAAAGTGAAAGTCTGCAAACCCAGTAGGGGAATTTGTTCGATTCATTTCCCCCTGTTTAAGGTAAGTTTTATATGGCCTTTTATCACATCAACAGACCCACATTAGACTGGAGAAGGTATGAAAGGAAGGACAGGGCAAACACCCCTTAATGTGTAAAATTGGAGAAATGCTACAAAGAATTATGGAAGAGGGCTAATAGTTGCCGCTGTGGACCTACTGAGACATCCAAACATTGATACAAGCAGATCGTGTGGAACAATAAGAAAACAAAAAACAAATTGTAATTTCCAGGCAAAATGTATATGGCACCCAGATGTTTGCCATTGTTTGCCAATTTGATTGTATTCTGCTCTACTGTATTGCACCATAACTGGTATTTACTGTACCTCCCAAAAGTTCTTTTCAAAAATAGAGAACTGCTGCTCCCTTGGCTACTATAATACATCATATTAAACAACAACATATTGTATTCTTTTGACTCCAGGCTGAGCTGTGGGGAGCTGCAGTGAAATGTGGCCTTGGGACTGCTGCAAAGAGTTGGCCATGTTGACAATGAATAGAAACATTGCTATAGCTATTAGGCGTATACATCACTCTTATCCATCCGCTTTTCATCTTCCATTACTCTTTATCACTAGGTATAGGTCTATTTTGTTGTCCTGTGTATTGTCATTGCCATCTCTCTCTCACACTACATGCTTGGCTCTCACTCTATATTTCTCACATCGATTTCTAACTTGACTTCCCTGTAATCTATTTTTCAACTCTCTCACTCTGCTTTCCTGTCTCTCACTCTCACGTTTATTCTCTTACTCTTTCAAGCTCTGCCTGTATCTCTCGCTCTAACAGTCAGGTGGCCGGGGTGGTGGAGTGACAGTGACAGTTTCCATTAGGTTTAATGAGGCATGGCCGGTCAGGCAGAAAAACAGGCTGACAGGTTAACATGCTGTGGCCCAATGGCTTGGCTTAGTTCCTAACCTCCCTTCACCATCCCCTCCCCTTCCCTTATTCCACATCAGTAAAGGGACGACAATCTAAACCAAGGTGACATTTGTGGCTGGCAACAGAAACATGAGGTCAGGTCATGTTTGCAGGAGTGAGTGACAGGTCAGCCAAGGTGTCTGAGTGTAATGAGGTGGCTTACGCGCTTATTTGAATGTGAATGACCGTACACAGTCGGAGCACAGAAGCATTGATAAACCTATGCCAAGAAAACATTTTCTTTTCTTCATTTAGCTTTCTCTCCTTAGTTTTTTTTCCTCATCTCTTACAAATATGCACCTCAACGTCATAACATGCACTCCTCATGCAGTGATGCACTTGATAGACATCTCTGATGTGATCAAGAGTTGATAGCAGGGGGTATTTGTGTTAGAGTGCCACCCTGTGGGGTGTAAGCCCATGGGAAATGACACTGCAGTGACTTTGTGGCAGGAATGTAAATCTAAAAGATGTTTTCTGTACATATGTTTCATGCATTTAAAAGTTTTTTATATATATATATATGTATATATATATATATATTATATAAACCATGTATTGTTAAAACTTCAACGACATGTTTCCATTCTTAGTATAGTTTAGTTCAAATTGTGACTTGATCTCACTAATTATTAATTTGAATAAATCATACACAATAAATGGGACATATGCGAGTCAACTGCTACATCATGCAATTACCGATTTGATTTCACAGTATAAATTGTACACGGATATGATTTCCTGGCTCTGATGAAATGGGGTAAACACTGGGACACGTGGAACAATTAAATACCTTTTATATCACAAAAACACTTGTGTTTGAGTGCTTTATGTCTTCTTCATAGTTACTGTCTGTATGATTACAGTAAATGATAATTATAATAACTATAATTAAATGTAAATTAGTCGGTATGCTTCAGTGATTACTACTTTAATTTGAATAAGTTTATTTCTATTCTAATCAGCAATTTTCATATTTAAAGAAAAATATATTTAAATATTTTTTATTACAGCCGTCTTGTAGAACTCACAATGTACCACACAGATGTCAGTTTTCAGCCTCAGGAATTTTGTCCATGCTCTGTAACGCTCAAAATTATTACTCATTTCTTATTCAGGATAAGTACCTTTTGGAAGACCAGTCCAATGAATTACTAGATACTCATTATACCACCTCTGCAGCTGCACCTGCATTTTATGCCTCATATGTCTGGACCAACACTACCAAGCCAATTTATTGCAGCCTCCATTTATTTTACCAAGTGAAGAATGCGTTTCGGATTCTCATGCAGGGATTGTTAAAAACCTCTCAGGTTAATGACCTAAATGAAGAAATTTAGACATGTTCTGGGACTATTTGTAAAATGGCCAACAGCTGTGAATAATGGGTACACTTGATAAATCAAAAAATCTATTTTGCATATGGACCAATGGTTTAGATCGTTCAAGAGTTTAGTGAGAGTTTAAGAAGCAGGGACAGAGTTTGTTGTGCTGCAAATAGCTGCCTTAAAGCTGCTGACGTAGTGCTGGAGTGTTCAATAAAAATAAGCATACATTTAACAATAATACATAGCACCATGCAACATGCAACAGTATAGATGCAATAGACAAGAGGCCTTACCTTCTGTTGCCCGTACTAACAGGGACCCTCCAGCCCTTTATCTGGCTCAGCTCGGGGTCGGCCACATCGATGAGCAAGGGCAGACAGGGCATCCATACACTCATCTCAAGCTGGGCACTCAGAAAACTGTAGGTAAAGTTGAGCATCACCCTGCTCTTTCCTCTTGTCTCCTTCCCATTGACGTACACATAGTCACATCGCTCTGACACCTCGAGAATAAAAGGGAAAAAGACAGACGGCAGGATGCGAGACAGACAAAGAGATAAAGAAAGAAGAATCAATTTGAGATTGAAGACTTGTAGAAAAAATGACAAACTATTCAAATTGAAAGAAAGAAAGAAGAATTGAAATGTAATTTTTCTAAGATCAATCATGGATGTAGTAGTGAACTTCTGGCATTTGGACAGCTTTGAGGAAGATTATCCTCTGTTCTTTTTGTCCAGTTGAGGTTTTTCAGTCAACAGCCTCATCTGAGATGCTAGAGGATTGAAAGATTTGGCATTGCTTCAATAAAAAAGTGTCAGGTCTGTTCAGTTTCTTCTTTGTGTGTGTCTGTGTGTGTTTGAATGTATGCAGAAGCATCTCTAATGCGTGTGTGCATGCAGGATAATGTGTGCGCAAGTAACGTGACTTTGGTCCAACTTAACAGATGGAGCTGAGAAAAGACACAAACCTGCCTCATCCAACCAGAGAGCAAACCACTCGCTCCTACCAAATTATGATTGGCTGGATAAAGTACAACTCCAATCAATTATGGAGGTTTCTCAGATGCATCTCCAACATAGAGTAATGATATAGCAGTAAAATCCAAAGTGTCTTTCATTATCTACAAAGCACCAGAATCTTATTTATTTTTCCTTTGAGGATGAAATCTATTTAACAATCTGTCATCAAATTTTGTTGTTAATCACTTGCATTTCAATTCATTTCAATCTCAAATACCATTATAAGCTTGATTGGCACAACTGGTAATTTCAGCACATGTCCCCTGATACTGACAATTGCGTCTTTATAACGAACCAGTCACAAGGAGACTGTCATCTGTCTCCATGTCTTTGCATATAACTTGGCAGCTTTACTCTCAAATGATGTCAGACCAGCCCCCATCTCTGAGGAACAAAACCGACAGATTGGTATCTGTCAGTTCTCTCCTCCTCCTCCTCCTCCTCCCTTACGTTTCCTCTTTCTCTTTCTCTCCCACTCTTTCACTCTCACCCTTATTCTACTAAAGTATTACAGTACCTCCTATATGTTGAGTCTTACTGTAATGAGAACAAGGTCGTGCTTCAGGAAGTACAATTCTTAGGTTGAAATCAAAGTGGGGGAAGGTTTAAGATTTGACCTGGATTTTTGTTCAAATGCAGTTTTACAAATCAAACGAATTCTCATGATCAGGCCACCTGTGAAATTATACTTATAATAACAATATCCACCCACATTATTCTGTCATGTGTTTCTTCTGTCATGTTTTTAAGTGTGTAACATCAATATCAAAATGATGTATTGCGTTATTCGATGGGATCAACAGTCATCACTTAAAGTGCGAGTTGAAGTTGTTCTAACTCAGGTTTGCTTGATTAAAAGCTGCAAATATGTTCTCACAACTAAGGCTGAGATTATTAAATTAATGGATGAATCGGTTGTCAGATAATTAATTATAAATATTTCTGATAAATTATTTAAATGCCAAAGAAATTAAAAAAGAAAAAATATTCTTTGATAACACAAGGATTTGTATTATCAAATTCAGTTTTCCTGCTTCTAAAAATGTAAGGATTTTCTGCCTTTCTTTGTTTTATATCATAATACATTAAAGCTCTTTGGGTTTTGGAATGTTGGACAAAAGACATTTTAAGGCATCACCCAGAGCTCTGTGAAATTCGTATGGACATTTTTTGCCTAAGGGAATAATTGATTAATCGTCAAAAGTAATTGTCAGAATAATTTACACTGAAATTAATCATCAGTTGAGGCCTTACAACTTGCCTTGTGAACTGATACAGGCATCGGAGAGAAGAGAAATAATATAATACTTAGATAATTCCTCCAAAAGATTGTTGTGAGAGCTGTCTGCCCTCCTTGGTTGAACAGTTCATTCGAGTTGATGATCATGGATTATATAGTGCTCGGAAATGAGGGTTTTTAAAGGAAACCATCCAGAGAGTGAGCTGAAAGAATCCACTTCAGTCCTCATGGAGTCTCTTAAGCCTCTATTTTTGTTCCTTTTTTGTTGTGTTCATTTTCTCCCTCTCCCTCTCTCTGTCTGCCTGTCTCTCTCACCCCAATGCTGAAATCAATTTATGTCCCATCTTTACCATTCAATCTCTAGTTTTGTTCCACTTTGTGTCTACATAGATCCATCTTTATCTTTCCTTATGAAAGGTATCGGATATGATAACCATAAAGATTTAATTGAGATCTCTGGAAGGTGGCATATTCTGCGCAACAATTTAGCACTTGACTGATCTTTGTAGCCTCTTGTCACCACCATGAATGTGTCATGAAACCACGCACACGTCAGTGTCACTTAACCATGGAAACAATCCATTGTGTTGCTAATCATGCAGGCTTGGAATTTATCCCGAGTGACACGCACAAACACAGATAAGACACCACAAAATCCAATTCAGAGTGTGGCATACATGGGTGAGTTTATGACTAAAGCTGATTGAATGTCCAGTTCCAGAGATAGTGTAGCATTTGACACTCACATTGTACTGTACTGGGATACTTCTGCAGTTTTCTAAAGGATGTTAAGATGTCTTTTAATTCACAAAAACATTGAATTGTCTCACTGAGCATAAGTGATCTTTTTCTTAGAGCAGCACATCAGGGCAATTTCCATCATTCTAAACGAAAAAAAAAATTACTAAAACTATTAAGTATATCCTAGTGTGCGGTTCAGTGGTTTATTGGCTACACCTTTGGGCTCTACATAATTGTGATAGCAAGAGATACATCTAGTACAACTGAAACAGGAGTACAAAACACTTGATTGTGTTCGTTGAGCATCATATTGCTATTTGTCTTTATTTATATTAAAATCTGCCTTTTAGAAATAAAGACATGGGGGAGGATAAATAAATTGTAACCCCTAGCCTTCAAGGTAGATTTTAGATTTTGTAAACATAATTACGTTCCCCTGCTATCTATTCATTTTTTCTTCAAAATGTATTAGACTATGTCCAACAATAACTTTGTGGCCCAGGGTGGCTGTAACAAAATGGCCATTCTGTCAGGTTGGAATCTAAATTTGAAAACAGGAAAGTGAAATGCTTGTGTTGGCTGAGCATTGTAGTACACTCCTGTGGTATATTGGTAACACATCTGTTATATCTGATAGGTGCACCACAGATTCAAATCCCATGTGGTTTGACAATTCTTTCATGGCAAATTAATTGGAGAAGTAAAGAGCTACAGTGCAGGTACCATATCCGTAGCACCATAGATCTAACCACTTCAACAGTGAGCAATGACCATATCCACAACAAGCAGGCAGAGCAGCTGCAGCTGTGCCAGTGGCTGTATGCTGTCAGAGCCTTTGGAAAGGAGTAATGAGCAATAAATGCATAATGTAAAGTGTCACATCATGTCTCCTTTCTGTAGTATATGCAGAGCGGTTCTTTTAACTGGCAGTGTATTTTAACTGGACTGAACCAACACTTCCATTCCAATGGATCAGGGGAATGCAAAAAATACTGTGAGGAATAGGGACAATTACATTTTCCCAGAGTCCAAGGTTGGGACTTTAAATTGCTTAAATTTTGTCTGAACAACGGTCCAAAACCCAAAGATATTTGATTTATTATCATAGAAGACAAATACAACCAGCAAATATTCATATTTGAAATGCTGGAACAAGTGAATTGTTGTCCGGCTTTAAAAATGACTACAATGATTAAGAAATAATACAAATAGTTTTAGGTTATTTTGTGCCCATTGACTAATTGTTTAAGCACCACAATCAACATAAAAACTTGGGTTTGGGGGATTTTAAGGTAAGGTCACCATGGTCCATGGAAGGAAGGACTTAACCCTCAAAGAGGGATGATGACGATGCCTCTCGATCAAAAAGTGTTTTATTTCCTTTAGAAAATAGGCTGGAGAGAAGCGAGGTACCGCTTACTGTTCCCAAACCAGATGGGTGGGCAGGGGAGTGCGCTACCGAGGTCAACGTCACAGTGTGTGGTACTACTTCAGTGGATAATTAAACCCTTTGAGAGATCTGCCTCTTCTCTTCCCTCTGATATGCATGTATGGTACACAGAAGCGCACTAAATCAGCTACTCAATATAACACAGACACACTGTTCTTTTTATCTCACAATTAAGAACAAACTTTTATTTTTCTCATTTCTCTCACTTCATTTTTTCCCCCTCGCTTCTCTTTTTGGATAATACATTTGGGACATACTGAAGGGCAGATATTAAATCTAATGTTTCCACAGTAAATAGCTGTAGCACCTTTTACCACCTTTACTTACTGGATTGTACTAGTGGTTTCACATTATTTAGATCAACAACAAATCCTGTGTAACATTTTCCAAAGCATTCCATAAGGTGTTTGATTAATTACTCTAGCGTTCAGAGAGCAGATGAAAATCAACTTACAGAAATTTGAACCTCACTCAAGATAGGAAATCAATCATGGTGAACATTTTGTCACCTTTATGGTTTGTCAAAGTTATGTTATTGGCAAGTGGTAATGAAGGTGCAAACAGCGGCTGTTGAGAAAACTCATCTTTCAATCAACCTTTTCAGTGCAGGTAATGACCAAATTCATACTGTGCTTTTCATAACATACTGAATATGCGATGCAGTAACATCAATTTAACATCATCTGGAGGCAAGTGAAATGAGCAGAGGGAAATTAGAGTTGCACCAGCATTATACGCCCTTAAAGCAGCAATAAGAACAAACAACACCTTTTGTCTACTATGAATCTGAGCTCATGTTTTGAATTTTGGCTCCTCCATTTCAGATGAGGATGTATAAATGTCAGACTAGTTTCTTTTACAGGCACTGTTTGTATATTCTGATCTCTCTCTCTAGAAACAGTGCACGTATTTTTAGTCTTGTACACCTTACAATAAAATCGCAATTCATTTAGGTTTTAATATTTAATAGATTCACCTGTAAGATTTCTGCTGAGACACAGATGAGTTTTTTTTTTACAAAAATGGCAATTGGTTTACCAAATCAACTGTAACAAACATTTCCATCTTATTCACTCGGTGCCCTTAATGAAAACATGTACACAGTCAATGAAGAAGAATTACATTTAGAAAAATGCTTCAAAAAATATTATTTTCTTCCAGCAGCATGTTAAAATGAAGGAGACAGCATTTCCTTGTGTGATTGCTAATTGCTGCTGATTTCTTCCTGAATTTATTTTAAAAGAATGTATTGTGTGTGTTTTTTGTTTGATCTGTGACCTGAAGAATAGCTCTCAATTTCTGGCATACCATTTATAAAACAAATAAATAAGCCAGACCCTGTTTTGCTGGAGGAAATTCAGCATCTGCTTCCTAGATTAGTGTGCTTAAATCATAACTACCTTTTGTTCAAGCTGCTCACCCACCCACATACCATTAGAAAGCTGACCATGAAACAGATGACAAAGACAAATTGTAAGAGGAATGAATAAAAAGCATCTGCCCAAAACATGGGCCAACATGCCCCACTAACCTTGATAACCTGTTCATCTGTTGACTTGCACTCCACTGACTCGGTTACATCAGAGACCGCTCCGTCTGTTCCAACGGTGACCACCTTTACTGGCACGGCGACTGTTCGTCCAGTGAGGACCGCTGTGTTGAGGATCTCAGTGTCCTGCAAGGGAAAACAGGCAGACACAAATCAATATAAATGTTAACCAATTCTGAAGTCAATAACAATATTTAAGACTTCATTTTTAAACACATAACATCGTCAACATAATTGTTGATAATGATCCCTGTAATGTGGTCATGAAAAATCCTCCATATTAAAGGCTAAAATATGTTAACTGCCCACCAGAACGACACATGAAGGCAGTTACTAACCCCTGAACAAACACAACTTGGTTAGAGTTAGGAAAAGATCAGGGTTTTGGGTCGAATTGCTATTTTGTCAAGGTTAGGGGACCTTCGTCGTTATGGTTAAAATAATAACCACTTGATTTAAGGTCATGTAAAGATCGTGGTCATGGTTAAAAGAAACTGATGTTGATTGTTTTTAGGAAATGGTTATAAGCTAATATAACTGGCACAACAAGGGAAAACAGAGAAAAGATTTGCCTTCCAACAGCTGAAACTTTACACCTACTTACAACATGTGTGGGGCTGCTTTTAATGGAGCTATGTTACCTGTACCTGTGCTTTCTGTGTTTGTGCTAAGCCAAGATCCCCGGCAAGTTAGTGTAAAAAAAACTTTTTTTCATTTTGAATTACTGTAATTTATAATTCCAAATTAACATAAACAGAACATGTAATTAGTCTGATGATTAGTCTGACCCTAGCTGTATAGCAGCTAATAACATTTAATGACATTTATACAGATGTTGGCAGCCGCCTTTATAACACTTCTTACTTTTACGCTGCAGATACCTTTATGCCAACACCATTTGCTGCTGCAGCTCCCTCCACCATCTACCTCCTATGTGCTAAGATATAATGTTCATGTATGTTTTTAGGGGGAGATTAGTTCTCCAAAATGTCTTCCCTGTTGCTACTCAGATTCAATGACCTCACTCGAAGAGCGGCTCATTTCCACTAAATGTAACTATATAACCTTTCCTAAGTGTTTCTAACTGACTAACCAATTAAGTGTAATGATTATTGAGATTAAACAGCGTGGTAAAACACTTATCACTTACACTATTTGTGTGTTATGTCGTCTACAGGTGAAATGTTGCATTTACTTATTGTTACACTTCATATAAAGTCAAAACAATAGAATTTACATTTTAAAATGCAAATATTATACAGCAGGGGTAAAATACAGACATTAGAAATGACCAGAATGAAGGACAGAATGAATGATAATAATAGCAAATGGAACAAAAGAACATAAACAGGGGTGGCAGAGCAACACAGGTTTTAGAAGAAGTAGCGCTGACTCAGCTGAGGGTGTGGCTGAGAAACTTGATTGTTTTCAAACTGAACCAAACTAAATTTAACTGTGTTGGTTCAGAGAATCGTTGTTCCAGTACATGAAACTTAAGACCAGAAATATATTGGGAATATTGTATGTTAACAGCATTTGTATAGCAACATACTGTATGTGAATATATATGCTTTCCATGTTTAGTATTGGGTTTTCTGTACAAATAACCATTTATTTAAAGGGCCACATCTTCTGAAGTAGTTGACCAAATTATATATAGCATTCTGCATCTGAGGCTGCTTACATCACATCCCTTTGAAACATGTTCAAGCAACCCAACATAATGATGAGCAGCCATGAGCAGCAACATTTACTGCCTTGGGGATTATGTAAAGCACACAATGTTTATGTGACTGTCAGTTTGAGAGAGTTTTAAGTGCACACTGTCCTATGAAAAAAGGCTGCAACTTATGTAACTGCTATTTTCATTTGTCAATTGTTTGATAATTGCTCGATAAAGAAGAAATATGTGAAAAATGCCTATCACAAGTTTTGCAGAGCTTGGTTTTAAGTTGCTTGTTTTGTTTGACCAACAGTCCAAAAGATATTCAATTTATGTAATGACATGTAAGAAAACAACAAATGTTGAGAAGCTGGAAATAGCAAATGTTTGTCATTTTTGCTGCTCACTGTATCCGATTTTGTGCAGCTCCCTCTGGAGCTGCAAAAGACTTTTATGCATTAAATGGCGTAGTTCCCCTTTAATAAACTTAGCATCACAGTACAGTCATTTTAGGCTTTTACAGCTATTCCCTGGAACTCAAGTGAAAAAAAAAAAATCTAAACTTTGACAGTAGTACTTTACGTCAAATTGCAGGCATTCAAGAGATATCTCTATCTCAAGAAGTCACACTTGAGAATGGAAGGCCTTATAGTGGAGCAGGAAGAAGAAAATGAGATCAATTAAGACAACGTCTGATAATCCTTGAGCGCTCAGTGTGTTGGGTGTACAGAGGATATACTATAACCGTGGATACTGCTCATCACAGCTTAGTTTCAATAAAAGACTACTAAGAGGCCTAAACCTTTGAAAGGCAAAGTAAAACTGGTCTCCAGACAGCTCTTTGTTCATCAAACCTGGTGCCTCTCTGTTTGCTCCTTTCGATAAAAGAATTCAAAGCCTATTAATAAGAGGCCTCCTCTGCCTTATTTCCTTCTCTCTCGCACATCATATTTTTCTGTTTTCTGATAGCTCTTTCTGACATCTGTTTGGAAGTTATTTCATCTACATTGCCAATAGTCTACACTTAGATACTCTTTGAAGAATGGACAAATAGAGATCTTTTTTTGTACGGAGTGCATTCCTTTTTTGTTTTCATTACAGAAAGACCCCAAAATCCAAAAGAATGCTGGTCACACAATGGGCTGATGTTGTAAAAGTTCTAATACAATTAAAGTGTATAAATTCATTTTTCTTTGTCCTTGAATTAAAAAAAAAAATGAAATGGTTTAGAAATGTGTTGGTTAATTAACTGTGGAGTAGAGTACCGTAGAGTAAACAAAGTTCTTACTCAAAGCACAATCTCAGAGAGAGAATTCAAACAAACCTGAGCTGTGCTCTGACACAGACAGTGTTATTAACTGTCCACCACAGCTTTTATTGAGGCATCTATTCAGGGTCTTTTAAAATGAACAATGCCATCCATCTCTGTGGTTTTCTGAGAAATACTAGCTATTTCGCCTTGAACTTTTGCTTTTTAAACTACCTGGGAGAAATGTGTGCAGATGATTTACACCTCTTCTGGCAAGTTTACATATTTTAAAAGTGTGAATGACCTCACAGTTTATCACAAATCTTTCACCCAGCATCTTTGAATTAGTTTGGTCTGCCACAAGGGATTCAAAATCTATTCCTGCAAGTTAGAAAGAGGTGGGAGAGAAATTCAGTATTCTGTATATTTTGTGCTGTTCTGTACATAGTACATAACAAAATGGCTAGGCTTCCAATGCATTTCATGACGATACCAGACGAACGTGTGCGCTTATGCTATCTGTGTTCAGGTTTGTTGGGAGTTTAAAGAAATGAAGGAAAATGCGGAAAGTATACCATCTCATCTTTGTTTCTCAACTTCAATTTGAGAGTGAATAACATTTACTGGATTCAAATGACATTTATGCATATTGCAAGCTATAAAGCCAACACTCGCCATCTGAGACCACATTTTTCTCACCCTTTCTTTGGTGAACAATGAACATCTTTGCTTTCATAAGACACAATGTGCAATCTCTGGTGACAAATAAGTACCTATAAAAATTGTTCCAAGTGTGGTGTGTGCTTCTACGTGTGATGGGGGTTTGGGGGGGTCTATTTTCACTTAATGAACCATTAACACTCGAACAACACTATGAAAAGAGAGGTCTTAATGAGCACGAACGTGTATTATGGACACTGTTTGTGCCACAAAGAACTGAATATTGAGTGAGCTCAGATATAATACACACGGTCGCAAACACGCAATCTCTTGAGTGGAATTAAGTGAAATTTAGTGAGACAGCTGGAGTGACGCATAAGGTACAAAAAGCAATACCTTTTCCCATGAAATCCATCTACCTCTCACAGAGCATCGTCTGTCTGCCTAACACCCTCATCGAGTTACGAGGGGCTAAAATGCATATGTCGTATTCAAGGGGCCTATTTTTATACAACGGCAGATAAACACTCACACACACATACACGTACATATGCCACATATACACCACCCCACACATATGTATACACACACCCACACACACACGCGCACACACACGTATTAACTTCGAAACAAGCACAAACAAGCCCTTGGTGCCCAGCTCAAACAAAGAAAAGAGGCATGGCTCTCTCCTCACACAGCAGCTTATCTTAACAACCTCTCATTGCAGTGCAGAGAAGAGAGCAAGAAAAGAGGAGAAAGACGGCGAGAGAAGGAAGAATCGATAAAAGGCCATTACGCTTCTGTGCAGGCGGGGTACAAGGGTGAAGTGTGTGGGGGCTGATATGCTTGTGGATGAATGATGTTTGAGGTAGCAGACAACCTACAGAAGCACAGTTTGGAGCATAGTTGCTGTATGCAAGCATCTGCAAGCTCAAGGACAGACACTGGTGTTGGGGAATCGAAGGTACAAATCTCTAAGCAATGTCTTCCTGATATGTGGTGAATGGGAGGCCGTAGAGGATGTTAAAAATCACTTTCACAGGGATTTTTCTCCCCGTTTGTGTGAGGGCATTTTGATCCTGAAAACTGCAATTGGGTGGCCACCCACAGCTAACTATTGGGATCAAGCACAGCGGGTTGAAGACATCCTGGGTCTGGATTCATCCATTTTAAAACCACAAGCACATACAGGACAAAATGAAAACAGGTAACAGTTTACAAGTACAGCTGCATGGAGCTCAAAACACACTGCTACAGATTCAGTGTTCATATAGTCAGCATCAACTTAAAATTAACTTGACTTCATTTGTTTCTTTGCACATGAAATAATTGTATTCTTTGTGAACATCCATCTTTCGTATGCAAATGCATTGATTACATTTGAATGCATATGGCATATTGAATCCTTAAACCTTGGATAGGGCTATCACAGGGTTAACACATAGTTTCTGAATGTGTTAACCCTGTGACAAACCTATCAAGAATTCACACTCAAATTGTGTGATTTTAGCATGGTCAAAATGAAAGTAAATCCATCTGCTTATTGTGTACATTTCAGAAAGCAATATCTCTCCTTTTGTATAGGTGATATACAGCCTATATTCATATAAGATCATTTGGTAACTATTCTAAAACATGCACATCAGCCCGTGAGTGTGGGGATTTTAAACCACTGGTGTATTGAGCTTGTGTCCTACTACTACAGTTCCTTATTGAAAAGTGAGTGAAACACTGTAATATTACAGTACAAACTAAGTCTGTTAGTCACTATTTATTTTATGAGGTCCAATTGCAGTCCCGACTGATAATGCTCATAATTAATTATTTCTTTGTGAGGTCTTTGTGACACCAGAGAAGATAAATACAGACACAAGGATCTGTAAAGTTCTGCATACCTTGCTGTCAATAATGCAATAAAGATGCTGATGATGTCAAAACTGCCCCATTAATGTGTTGCCTGTCAGACCATATGGCTGCTCACAGCTCAGCTCTTTTTTGCCAATGTGAACACAAACAGGATCAGAACTTAAAAGCATATCTCATCTAGATTTACTTGGTCTGGACTGAATAAACTGGACTACAGGTGTGAAAGCCCCCTAAAGGTCAATATATATAGTATGTACCAGAGAAGGTGTTCTGTAAGCTCAAGAGGTGAACAAGACTAATGATTAATTATATACTCTCAGAGAAAAGAGGAGGGGAAGGAGACATCTATAATATGTTTAGCTTAGATCAGGCCCCTCAACACTACTTAACACAGGCCAGAAATGTATAATTCATTGACTGAACAGATGCTTCTGACCCACGGAGTACCTCAGCTCAGCTATTCACTAACCGTCTGAGATTGACAGTAAGCTCACAGGTCCTGTACTGTGCTGGCCTAAAGCGCTTTCGAGTATGATTTGTATTGCCACTGCAGCAGTCTCAGCTATTCAATTCACATCAATTATCAATAAAAAGTCCATTCCCTCCAGCACCTATACAGTCGCACCCTGCCACTCACAAGCAATCGAACATCTCACAGCCTATAGATAAAATGAAAGCAAAAGGCAGGGGGAATCAACACCAACACATTCCCCCCCCCCTTTTTTTTTTTTTTTTAATAGTGATACAACAGGAGGGGAGAGCGGTGTTCATAGAATGTAATCTTTTTCACGGTTATGGCTTAGGAAAAAGGCACAGGAGCCAAGTTATTCTGCACTGCAATGTTCAAGTCAGGGAAAAGCTGGAGCCAAGGTGCTGATAACTGACGAGGGATGTGATAGAATGGGCAAAAAGATGGAAAATGACCCCCCCCCCCCCAAGAGTGGGGAAGATGTCAGACATTTCAGGTGCAGCTGTTTTTTAATTACCAGGTTTGAGAGAAATTTCAACGCAGGAAGGTGAGTGTAGAAAACACTTTACCAAAGAATAATTTACCAAAATCATGTCTCTTTTGCACGTACGCTGCATACTCTATAACAAGTACGTTAGTTGAATCTGATGTTTTTTTGAATGGCTAAAATAAGCTGAATAATCAACTCTTGTGTCTCCACTGATTTAACACAATTGGCAAAGTAGTTTTAATTGAAGTTAAAGCAAATAAAGAGTTGGGGGCAGTTTAGGGGCATTCTGCCATGACCAGCAGTAAGAAATACCATTATTGATTATTAAATCAGGACCTGCAGTGATTTATATTCTCCTCATTAATTAGATATTGATTTATAACATAACCTGTTGGCTAGACAATCTGTTGGATTTTGTTATTGTGAACTGTGAGCTCTGAGTACTTTTAGTAAGATTAAATATTAAGCCTCCGTTGTTTTTCCCTCCTCACACTTTCTCACTCTTGAACATTAGGCGAGGAAATGCCAAAGTCAGCAGTGGCAAATCGGCTGCCCCTGATAAAGCCTGTCCATATTGTGTGGACCCCTCATGTATCTGGAGGCCATTTGATTAGAATAAGCCAGTAGAGCAGCACTGTGCTGGACCCTTGCCCTAGCTGGCCGAATAAAAGACTCTCGAGCCAGACTGACAGAGTTGGGTATAAGTGTGAGAGAAGGCAAGCCAGCAAAACATAAACAAACACACAACAACAAATTACAGAATGGACACAGGCTTAGCTTCAAAGTAAAGCCTGACTGACATACATAGAAGCTGCTTCCTGGGCCAGAGAGGGAGGAGAGATTTCGGGTGGCAGGAGTGAAATAAAGTTTGTGTGTGTGTCTACAGTACAGAGCACATGCATCTGTTTTATTTATCTGGGGAGTGTTGCTCTTTCTTTGCAACACTGCCTCACGCTCTCAGTTACAAACATTCACTGTTATCTAAATTGCTCAAATAGCAGCTTGGCTGAAGCTTTTTATAATCACAATTTTAATATATATGTATCTGGATTTACAGGATTAGCATGCTGACATGTTCCTTACTTTATGATCTACATATTCTGTTCTTTTATATTAAATACACATTACATAATTTCTTCTGTGACATATTTTCCCAGTGCAAAGCAAGAGAGAGGAGCAGACATTTCCTGGCATTAAAGCAGCTATGACTATGCAATATAGCCCTGTTCAGCTAATTGTTTTGGTTCATAGACAAAGTTAGCAACTAGCTGGTGAACACAGTGGAAGAGTGAAGAGCCAGATATTTCCTTCAGAAGTTGTTCGAGACCAACTAAAAGGAGCTAAAAGGAGAGTGAATAATGCCCAGAACTGTGACAAGATATGTGTTGCTCTGAGAATCTTTAACAGGATTTTAGCTTATTACAGATATATTGATTAGAGCTAATACATGTTACAGAATGAATGGGAAACTACTCCAATGTGAGAATTTGTTGCTTTTTTGAATATGTCACCTAGGGCTTTAGGAACTTGTGATGAGCATTTTTCACGTTTTTTAGACCTAAACAATTGATTGAGAAAATAATCGCCTAAAAATAGGTAAATATGTTGGTGGATAAGTAATCAGGAGAAAAACAGTACAAAAATGCCAAAGATATATTTGAGATAATTTAGAAATCAACAGTGTCATCATTACATAGTTTGGGATCCTTATTATAAAACTGAATTTGTTTATGTTGTACAATGCCGGCTAGTGTTTAATGAGAGGGGAAGACTAGATTAAAAAGAAGAAAAAGAAAAACACAGCCTTCTAGAACAAAATAAATATCCCTAAATGTGTTGTTGGGTTGAACAGAGTTTCCTTGTTTTGATCTCTCTTTCTGTCTCTCTGTATGTCTTTCTGTCTCTCTCTCAGGCTTGCAGTATATAATCTCCAAGACAAGGGAGGAGAAACAAGCCTGGTGCAGCCTGAATCCAACGGGGGTAAGAATGAAAGGGAGAATTAATGTTGTCAAAATGCACAGGAGAAAGACAAAACAGTAAATTAGAGGCCCATTTATACACAAGAGGACTTAATTAAGCTATAAGGGGCATTATGACCCCATGCAGATGGCTAATGCTGCCTTGAGGACACTTAGCATGCCAGTGGATAGCTTCACTGCACAGCCCATTAGTGCTGTGCCAGGCCATTTCCAAATACAGTTCCTGACAGCGTGATAGTGTGACTGATGGTAGCCTGCTTGAATACTGCTATCCGGTCCTGATGCTGTGATAGCACGTTGTGTAAAGTACAGATATGAGGGCCGCTTTCTTTTTGACTTATCTGTTTTTCTCGCCTGCAGAGGACGACTTAATTCTGTTGTCCTTGTTGCCTCAGTCTATCGCTATCTGTCAAACGCTGGTATGGAGTCAGTATGGATAATGCTGGATTTGGCCAAAACTTAATTATTCCAGACAAAGGAGCTCACCCGTGACCAAAAAAAAACAAAAAAACGTTGAGCTTCCTGCTAATGGCCCTGATTATAATGTTATGGGACAGTGAGCACAAAGCTAATGTTACTGAGTTTGAAACAGAGTGAGTTTCAGAGGCTATGAATAAAACGCCTAATGATTGCATTTGGGATGTACTGTAAAGAGCTGGAGGGGGGTGGGGGTGGTGGAGTTGGGTGGGGAGCACACTGGCTGTCTCTTCTAATGAGAGAACAGAGAGGCACAGCACAGTAATAGAGAGATCAAAAATTCATGGGAGGATGCAGTAAAAGTAGCACACTGGCATGTCCTCTGCATGTACTGTCTTTCAAGCTTGTTAACGAAATGTTTTCACTGTCTCTCTTCTACCTTGTTGGTTTCAGGATGCATAGTTCAGCATCACAGTTTTCCCTCTCTGATTCTCCCACTTTGCATCAGAATAAGTAAACAAGGGAATGCAAGTACAAACAATATACAGACATACAGTCTTTGTAACAATGAGCAGTTCAGTGATGTCATAGTAATGTACAAGGCCTCTCCTACAGTAAAAGAGCACAGCAGGGAGAGTGTCTCTGTAAGTGCAGACCACTAGATTGACCATTTGAGTTTTTGTGCTTTTAAATGTATTGATTAAAAGAATGTTAAAACCTGAATCAGAGAACCACAGGTGGGTAACAGTCTATATAAGATCAACTACAGCACAGAAATTCTTCATTTGAACATATCATGGAATCTGTCGTTGATACCTCAAAAAAGACTTTGTTTCAGGCCGTTTTCGATACAAGTCAACTTTTTCTTACAGATTTTCCAACATTTCCTGATATTAGTGCATCAATCTTACTTATTCTGTTAGAAGATAATGATATATTAATATTCCTGAAACAAGGCAATTGCTTTGCGTGTACCTGACTCATCCCATTGCCAGAATTCTTCTCTCATTTTCACAAAAATTTTAATTTTAAACTGAATGTCAAATGATGTGTCAAGATAAATGCTATGCTGCAGCATATTCAGCTTTCAACTATAGCACCCAGTCTATCAACAAAATACAATATAGTGGGTCATCGACTGGACTACAACACAAATTACTATGTTTTCTCCTGGAAAGGGACTGGTTCTGAAATGATGGGCGTTGTCCATTGCTTCTGGATGAATATCAAGTGCTGATCTTTCTAGCTTCTATGCAGTGATTGCAGTCACTAGGAACATTAATGTCTGAGGTTAAGAAATAACCATCTGGTAACAACTTATTTGGCAGGTTATTCCTAGACTGGCCAAACCTCACTCACCATGTTTTCCTGTATAAAGCTGTCTTCTTCCCTTCTTGGTTTTTGTACTTTCTTAGACTTCTCCATCTTTTTTTACATTTTAAGATCTTTTCACCTTCAGCCTTTCTCCATTGGTGCAATTAACATACTTGATACAGTTTGAGTCAGTCATCCAAAAAAGGACAGTTTACAGCAGCTGTCAGATCAAGACAGCAGCGAGTTCTGTATTTCATGTTTGGCAGGCAGATACTGTGCCAGTGTGTGCATGTGTGTGCTTCTCTGTAGGAGTGTAGGCCAGAGGCGATCAGAAAGAGATGAGAGTAGTTTTGAACAGAGCTCGTCTGGCCACAGAATGCTAGACAGCTCTGTTGAGTCCCAGCAATAATCTGTATCTACCTACAAGTTCTGCTGAAAAGATGGAGACTGATGTCAACTACCAACATCCAGTTTAATCAACTTATTTGTTTGCTCTGACTTATATGCCTTTATAACAAACTTGAAACTCGTTGCCTTAAAGTGTTGATATTTGCATTTCTTTAAAGTGCAGAATCTTCCCACATCAAGAAAACCAAACAACGCCTATCCTGTTCTCCCTGCACAGGCTTCCAATTTATTTCAGATAAAACTGCAGTGGATTTCAGATCACAGAGCACAGCACCTATACTTCCACAATCCCACCGATGATGGGTCTTCATGTCTCTCATTAGTCATATAGAAATCTACAGGCAGAAGAGATTTTTCCACTTGACCTCTTTACTTTGAACAATCACTCATATCTTATCTTATATTATGATGTTTTGATGTTCTAGCTAAAAACACATGTATTTCCCCTATCATTTGGTCATTCTTCTTCACAGATAGGAAAGTGACCCAGTCTTTTCTCATCTTTTGTGATTATGAGTTTGTCAATAAGCATCAAGTTCACAGCTGTTTGTCGGTAAGAAAATGCAATTGTCTGCTATGTTTACTGGAGCTCTTTTTCTGCAGCCGTGCAGTGTTCCTGCTGGTGATGCACCAGATAAACATTTTGCATTTTGCAAGTTATGAATACACTGTGTAAACTGGTCACCTTCAGCATGCTTTGCATCTGTAGAACTCCTTTAAAATTTGTATCTGAGACACTTACCGCGACAAGGCCCCAAATGTCAATAATAAAGTTGATGATTACATGTTCAAATACATTTTAAATTCATTAAAAAGGGAATCTAATCCAGCTTTAAGGCTCATTTTATACACTTAATGAGATGGTTTTATTGATCTTACTTTAGACTTAATTTGCCTGTGTTTTTAGATATTGCTCCATTGACTGTCATTATCACTATAAACATATTGGTTGTGTCCTGATGCAACGTTTATAAATGAACACTCTCTTGTTTGTTAGGCAGGTGCATAGGAAAATGCAATTAGACAGCAATTGGTTTGTCTATTTATTCAATAAAAAAGTAATTCCAACACTGACAAAAGGAAGCAGCTTTTAAAAATACATTAAAAGTTGTTAAGTACAGTCAGAGTCTCAAGGCTACTCTACTGGCCAAAAAACATAAATTAGCGGTGAACTGTGCCTCACCAAATTGCCTTAATAAAAGTTTATGATGTGCTCGAAGGCATTACAATTTTTACGTTGCCAAAATCTGAAAGGAAAATTAGAACTATTCTTATCTCTTGCAGCATACTGAATGGTTTTCCTTTCATTTTGGAATAACAATTTACATTGTCATTATCATAATACAATTAGCAATCTGAAGCCACTTGCCAATTCATCCATGTTTGGACTGTCTAAATCCAAACTCAATTAACTTCTCAGTCAGCAAACTCAGAACGGTATTTACCAGATTACCAACAATTAAAAACTGCAGGCTTTGACTTAAAAATAGTTGGGCCTGGCTTTTTTAAAGGGACCAATGGATAATAATAATTTTATTATGTGTTTTTCTATCATTATTAATAAAAAATCTAAACGCTCTAATGTTTTTGGACAAACTATAGTTGAATGGTCTTCCTTCTTACTGTACCATGCAGAGGTCAAAGGCTCACAACAAGGGAATGATGTAGAAGCTAAGATGCCCTCAGCGAACAGCAGAGGATGGTTCTTAATGATTGAAAACATGTTTGCTTTTCTAATATTAAATATACAGCATATTATTCGTCTCTTTTTATTGTGGGAAAATACGGTGTTTGTGTTTGTTCACCATCTTTTTCACTCATTGGGAAAATGTTACAGTATTTGCACTCAAATACAAGTGGAAGGAGCTGTTGCCTAGTAACGTTCAAAAATATAGGATGTAATATGGGTGTTTGGCTTTGACTTTGTTTAGCTGTTTTGCTCATTCCGTCAAAATCAGAGGTTCACTTTACTTTACTGTTTCCCCCTCCACTTTCTGTTGCTTCACAGTTAAGAAGTTAGAAACAAAGTATAAGGACAGTGACAGATGTTTTTTTGTGTTGGCTCTGTACACCAGCACACTGGATTTGACATGAAACAATGACTATGATGTGGAGTCTCAGCTTCAATTTGAGGGTGTTAATATCCATATCAGAGGAACAGTGTAGAAATCTTACATAGTCAACGGATTTTAGGGGAAAGGCAGTAATATGAGAAGTTAACAACTTAAAAAAAGCCATCTTATTTGATATCCAGTTAAATATATGCATTTAATGAGTTCTTAAGTCTATGACTGCTAGACATCAAAAGACATGATATCTTCTATGCTAGAGCTCTGCTTTTTGCTTTTTTGCCTTCTGGATCATTTTCAGTAAGTTAAAAAACATAATCAGCTGGATTTAGGACAGCTCACTAACTTAAACAGTTAAAGGAATTCCAGTGTTTTGCCTTAAAATGAGCCAAAGGAACAGTATGACCAAATACTTTCTGACTTCACTGTATGTCTTTTTTCTTAAAAAGGTCTTCACAAAAAAGATCCCAACCAAATTATATGTAGTCTAGTCAGATTCGTTGGGTCGGGTTGAGTTGCCACAGGTCCAGTGGTGGAATGTAACTCACCACATTTATTCAAGAACTGTACTCAGGTACAAATATGAGGTACTTGTACTTTACCTGAGTCTTATTTTTTATACCACTTTATACTTCTACTCACTCAGAAAATGAATTGGTAACAATTTTGATTATCACCTAAGTGACTTTCATGCAAAAATGCCAAATATTTTACAGTACCAGCTTCTCAAATGTGAGGAATTGCTGCTCTTCCTTTGAAACTTGTTTAATGATTCTGAATTTTTTCTATTTGCTGAATTTTTACAAACCACACAATCAATTGATTAATCGAGAATATAATCAGGGGATAATTCATAATCAAAATAATCATCAGTTGCAGTAAAATGCTGCTTACACATTAATGTGTGAGTAATAATAATAACCTAATATCATATATAATAGTGACAGTCACAAGGGCCATTTTTCAGCATTGAGTACTTTTAATTTGAATACTTTAAGTACATTTACCTGATTTTTCTCACATACTTTTGCTTAAGTAACATTTCTTTGTAATGCAGGGATTTTGATGGAGCATTTTTATAGCATGGTATGTGTACTTAAATAAATGACCTGAATACTTCCTGTCTTAACACCTGGAGGGTCTGAGAAGACTCATTATTTGCTCTGATCATGTGGTGTGTTGTAATCATCACTGGAGAAAAATGTGAGTCTTGAGGTAAGATGGAGATTGTGAACTGAGAAGTGCAGGAAAATGAAATTGATTGTAATAAGATTCTCTTGCTGCTGTGTTGGTGTTCTCTGTTTCAAATTGAAGGTAAATTTAAATGTATACTTGCATGTTCGGGTAGGTAGTTCATCCTTATCAGGTTGGTCTGTGGTTCACCCAGTGTCTGCCTACACACAAACTTCCCCCTCACCCCCACACACACACTCCTCACCATGGCTAATGGCACGATGCCACCCAGGTCCTGCGATGCCAGGCGGATGAGGGTTGGCACCTCACTGGTCAGGGTACGGGTGAGCGGATACTCCACCTGCCACGTCACCTCCCTTCCCCCCTGAGTCACCATCAGCCCATTTACCTCCAGGTCCACCTGCAGCACTCGCTGGTAGCCTGCTGCCTCCACTCTGCAAGGGGAGAAGATGTGTGTTAGGAGTGGATTTAGATAAAGGAGGAGGGCATCAAACGGGGGAAAGGAGAGTCAAAGAAAGATGGCAATCGGAAAGGTCCAAGCGAGCGGATAACAAGACGGAAAAAAGGTAGGAGTGAAAAGGGATGAGAAAGTAGCAGGAAAAGCGATGAGGTAAAAAGAAGGAAAAAACTAAAATAAGACCATGGAACAATTTGAACAAAACAAGAAAGTACAAAATAGGAAAAAGATGAAGACAGTAAGACTATGAATGAGGGGGAAAAAATTAAAAAAGTGAGTAAAAAGGGAAGGTAGAAAGTGGATGAGGAAAAAATAGAGCAGAAACAGGTAAGACGAATTGGATTAAAGAGCATGGAAAGACAGAGATAGAGAGAAAACATAAGGAAAATTGGTCTTTATCATCCATTAACAGGGATTCTTGGTGTTAGGGAAAATAAGGACTGAAAAACAGCAGCTGAGAATTAATTGTAAACTTTGTACACAAATATTTTCGAAGCAGAGGATTGTTCTTCTGTATTACGTGCAGATGTTGTAGGGATATGCTATTTTTTCCAAGAATTTAAGCAACACATCCCTCATCTCACAATCTGATATGAAACTAATCGTGGCACTACTGAAATTCATTCTCACATACACACAGAACCATGATGTTGGCAAAAAAAGCAATTTATTTTTCCTTCTGCAATATGGAGCTTCTCTTGCAGAGATTGCCAGGGCCAAGCAAATGATTTTCTCTCAGCTGATGGAGATGCAAACAAAGCAGAAAAACAATGAATGCAAAATAAAATCCTCCAAACTCATTTGATTTGCTGAGCGCTAGGTTTGATCAAGCTGCTGCCTCTCCCTCAGGTGTTCTTTGTCACAGTCAAAAATCCATGCAACACCTTTTCCAGCCACCACACATGGATGTACATGCAATTGGCACCTGGGGTTCTAGAAGTGGCTCACATGTTGTGTAACACTACCTCTTAAAACAAAGGCAGTTCAGAGAGGCACTATGTATGTGTCTTAGGCTTTATTATAACCTTCTTTGTATTACATACCATGCTTTTTATTTCTGTCATGAGAAGCATGTTTGTTGTTTGATTGTCACACAATCAAAACAATGTTGGAGAGAACCCAAATTGAGCATGAGGACGGGGGTGTTGGGGGTAAGATCCAAGGTTTTCCTTGAACATATTTTGGCCAAGCCTGTATTTAAAACTCCCCCTTATGCGTTCGCACTTCAGACGCTAGCCTCACTTCAAAGTGCAGCTTTAAGGATGGACTCTGGTAGAAAAGTATAAGGTAGAACAGTTTTGGAAGCTGAAAATCAGTGTGAATAAAAACAGCTTGAATAGTAATTCTGGGTCAGATGGAAAAGGTTTTCTGTTTCAGTGGGATATGTTCTGAATTATACTTAATTTTTCCAAATACCAGTGAGAAGCTTTGGCTCGAGGTGATCACTGGTGAACATATGTGTGAATTTGGCCACACAGTGAGCGCTGTTGAGATACAATTCTATGTGGAGAGAGAGAGGAATTATACTTTGTGGTATTGTTGTGACTCTCTCTCCCAGGTTTGGCCTAAAATATGTGCGCATAACACTTTTTACCCACCAAAAACCACAAATGAAAAAAAAAAAGGTGTTTTTCTACTTACACTAAAGGATAAGGGTTCTTTATTTGATATATTTCATATTGTCAACAAATCCTGTGAAACACAGAACTTAATCGTCTGTGCCATAGAGCGCCATTGTTGTCTAAAAACTATTAAAAAGCCCATAAATCGGTCACACCCTTGCACTGTGCGACATGTTTCTTCATTGTGATAAACATAGGCACTGTGGATTATTTTCAGCCACACACACCATAAAATGTGCCTTAAATTCTCAGAGCACCAAATGCATATTAATCTGCCGCTGAAAATAATCTCAAGCAAATGCAAATTTTACTTTTGTTTGAACAAATGTTTGCTTACTACAGTCCCCAGCTGTGTAAGTAAATTACTGAGCCTTGTTTAAAAATGAGAGTATATTTGCATCCTGTTTTTAAAGATTTACTTTTACAGTAGGAACAAATGGGCATTGGGGATCAGCACCGCAGGCACTGAGATAACCCCTAAGCCATGGGGGCGCCCTTAATGGAGTGTGTTGACTGTGAGGAAAATATAGAATGTCAGCCTTGTCCTTTAATGTTTATTGACCAAGGTTTTTCCATATTTAATAAAGACATCAAAAGATGTTTGGGAATAGACATTTCTCCCACACTCTCATCACCTTATCTCTTCCAATTCCATCTTCCCCCAACTGTATCCCTTTTTACATTTATGTTTAAATAAGTTTAAAATTAAGAAAAGTTTTATATTTACCTTGTTGTAAATTACGTTTTGTACTGCACAAATCCCCAAGTAAAAAAACTGCTACGGGATTCATAAAAATATTGAAAATCAAAAGCATTGCAAAATATTCTTAAATGAATTGTGAAAACATAACCAAGAAACAAATACTGTTACATTAGAAAACACTATGTTTGCACTTTTCTAAACCACATTTCATGTGGGGTGCCGTTTAGACATTTCTAGGCTCATTTTTGCTCTTTGAAATCCGTTTCCTTTTCATCAAAGTTGAGCATCAAAAGCAAAACAGAGGAACTGCTGAGAGCAAACATCTCACACAGCCCACACTGTAGATTGTAGCTCTATAATGTTCCCCATATTAACTGATTTGTTGTAAAATCCCTAGTTTTAGGTGTATAGCTGGTAGACTGTGAGTGTCAGTCATTTGCTGGAGCTCAAGTCCATTCATCAGTCTCTTTTCCTTTTCAATTTCTCTCTCAGAAAGAAATTCGGATTGCTACAGTGGGATATCCTCTGCTGCCTGAAACCATGCTGGGCTCAGGGGTAGAGACTGCAGTGATTATGTGGTTTACGCTTATGGTGTACAATTACAGCCAAATCAATTATCTGCAACAGACAGTCAAGCTTTACAATGAGGCTGCAAACAATCAGGGCTTTAGTGCTGAACACTACAATACTCCCCCTCACTCCCTATTCTATCAAACTTTTCCTGTGTTGTTTTTATTATTGGGGCTTTTCCTTGTTTTTGCTCTTTTTTCTGTCTCCTTTCCGCTCCCCTCTTTTTAACTCAGTGCTCTGGCTCTCCTGCAGTGTTATGTTGCTCCCCATAGAGGGCAGTTCGCTCTCTTTCACCCTCACCCCTTCAACCAGCGTGTGTTTGCGATGATGAATGTCTGCAGCCCGCCGGTAGGAGAGGTCAGCTTGCTTCCTCTATGTCTCATTACAATCCTAACCGCACCGTGTGCCCTTTCCTCAGCACGATTACCATACAATTCAATACACTCACTGGCAACTATCACTTCACATGACCTGATTCATCGAATGGGGGATGAGAGCAAGAGGTGGGCGCAGAGACAGAGACAAAACACCGAGCGGAAACAGGGTTAAAAGGCATACAATGAAAACAAAATGTTTACTGGGCCACTATAAAAGCGATCAGTGACAATGCCCCGGTATCGTAGTTTGTTGTGGTGAAATGATGTGGAAAATCGGTCGTGTCATTTTGAGGAGGCTTTTGAGGTATCTCCAGTCAGTCCCATTGTTGGGTGTGAAAGCACAAACGGAACAACGTAAAAGAATCCACTCAGAAGAAAATACGTGCAGGCTTTAAATTCTGTAAGATACATTTCAAACGCACACTTGTAGTGACAAAGGGGCTCCGAGCAGAAAGAAGCGACATAACAGCAAAAACAAATGACAAAAATGAATTCCTTTTGTTCGAAAACAAGAAAAAGTGGAGCTAAGAAACACAAAAGCCCTGTTAAACATGCCGCCATGTTTTCCTCTTTTCACTCTTAACACCTCTGTGCATATCTGGCTCTGAGAGAGGTAGTGAAAGAAAAAGTCTGCTGTCTCTTTTGGAGACCCACGGGGGTTCCTTTCATGCACAGCAGTGATTTGGTTAGCACTGACAACAATGATACTTCAAAGGCCTGAATCTGTTTCAACACAGTGAATTGACAGCAAGTCCAACAATAGAAAGAGAGGAGGTGAGACAGTTTTTGTGTGTCTGTACAGCATTTGTTTATCTGCATTAAAATTAAGACCTCAAACAGCTTCATTCAGGTAAAAGTGGATATATTTGTGTCCGTTAAGGGAGCCAGAAAAGAGAGACTTACTTCATAGACAACAAGTCCAACTTGTTTGCTCAGCCAGTCTGAGGACATGCTGTAAATAAACTCGCTGGCCAGGACTTCCACTTTTTGTGTGGTCAGATTTCTGTGGTGGATTTTCCTGCCAATGACAATTTGTTTGTTTGATGTGCTGTGAACAGGATGTTTGTGTTGGTGAGCCTGCACACACAATTTTGCATGTGTGTGTGAATGGCTAAATGAGAGGCAAAACTGTAAAGCATTTTGTCCGGTGAGGTAGAAAAGCACAACATGAATGCAGTTCGTGTACCATCACTCACTCTTTGTTGCTGATATTCTGTCTCCAGCTTTGCTGTAGCCTGTTGCAGGTCAGCTATTCAATTTTCAATTCAATTCAATTTGGTTCTATTGGCAATCTTGATATTTTCCACTAGATATATTTGTTGATTCTGAATGAACGACTGTAATAACGTCATAGCAAAATGGTTTTAAGTCTGAAAATATAAATGTTGTCAATGTCAAAAAAAAAAAAATTTTGAAAATAGCAAACAGTACCCATCACAGTTTCCTAGAACCCAGGGTTAAGTCTCCCAATGTCTTGCTTCTTTGTCCAAAGAAACTATCCAAAGTCCACAGAAAATCAGTTTACAATGATCTTAAAAGGGTGGGATCTGTGACTGTTTGGCATTGTAGCACAAAAAACTACTGAAATTAATATTAATTATCAAAATTGTTTATTTTCTGTTGTGCTTTTTTTTACCCCTTTAGCAAGTTGTGCAGACCTGTTGGCAAGAGGAAAATATAAACAGATGGAGAAGTTGTAAAGACAACAGTATGCAAAGTTGCTTTAGCCATAATTGAATTCTAACACGTGAGAGCAGCAGTAATTCAACAAAGTAGGTGTGACAGTGCCAGGGATGAGCATCTCCTTCTGGCCATAAAGATCCATCTTCTGCTTTGATCTCTCCGGTTTTAGCTAAATCGTCTTTTTCAAATCCAAAAAACGTTTTAAATCTTAACTGGCAATTATTTGAGGGTCCAAATATGGAGACGGAAGCAGAAGTCCTGCACACTGTCAGTCACTTTCTGGTTAGATTCCAGGGAATTTCAGGGGCTGTTTTTTCCTTCACACCTATAATTAAGACTTTGTGGTATGCAACAGCTTTGTTGAATGGCCTAAAAGTTGGAATCTCAGAAAACTTAAGGCTATTTCCTGTTAGTTATTAAGTGTTAATGGACCTCAAAAGGGAAAATTGTTTACAGCCTTGCTCATAATTTTTTTTATTCCAAACTAATTTCATAAAGAAGAACATTTAAGGAATAGTTTGAAACCACCCAGACTTCCTGGAAGCTCCACTGGTAATCTGGCAACCTCAAGGTGTCGACAAGACTCCAGGAAGTCACTGCGCAAGAAGAATAGTTCCAGCAAGAAACTTCCCCAAAAAACATCACTTGTTGTTTTAACCTTCCTGTTTGGATTGAACAAATAAGATATAACAAGTTAACTAGTTAACTAACCTAGCTTTAAGATGATTTTGTGTTTTTCCTATTTTTGAACTTTTCAGACCTTCACCCCTGCTTCCAGTCTTTATGCTAAACTTGGCTAACTGACTCTCAGCTTTAGCTCCATATGTACAGACATTAGAGCTGTGTTGATCTTATGTTCAGCACAAAAGTGAATAAGCATACTTGAAATTTGTTGAATTATTGCTCTAATGGAATTGTCATTGTTCAGAGAAGATGTTTAGGTAAGATGGAATTATTTCTTGCTTTCTGAGTGCCCTGTATGTGGTGACATGGATGATTTCCTTTTGCAGCTGTTTTAATTTTTTTTAATTCACTTACTCTCCAGCTGTGTGGCTGAGTGTGTTTTCTGTACTCGGAGTCTTGTGTCTCGCCACACAGAAGTACGTTTAGATTGCAATTGGTTTGAAGACCTCAAGAGAAATTGGATAATCTCTCCAGAGGATGAAACCTGGTGTCAACAGGAGGTGTATCTCCATCTGCTGCTTACTACAATGTAGTTATAAAGGTCACTGAATGTTAATAGTGGATACTACCTCTAATGACTGTAGTTTCACAGAAGCTAACCCAAGTGTGTGTAATGAGGTAATTTAGCCTGGTGTAGGTGGGGGTCATTATAATATTATGGTTGATAAATTAAGATCTGGTGTAGCAGACACCATATTTTGTGTGTGAGCATCAAGGGAGTCCATGCTCCTCTCTAATGAGTTTCACTATCTCAGGACTAATGTCTGTCTCCTTCCCAGATGATGCTAATGAGATCCTATTGACTCGCCCCCGATACTCCTCCTCTACCGCACCGGTGAACAGCAGACCTGAGATCACCCAAACGAGATAATTTGGGGAAGGTTGTTACAGGCGAGGTATTTCGCCAGCAGTGCCATTGGAGGCTCCGTGGGGCTGGGGAACGCTGACGTAAAGGAAAGGGTGAAAGAGAAAAAACAAATATGGGTAAAAAAAAAGGCCACAGAATAAAACAAAAAGCGCAGAAATAGCTCAAAATGATGTGTGAGTTTTCATGATTTATTCATCGGGAAAGGACCGGAATGCCAAAGATTCTTCACAGGATTCAAAGACAGCTCAGTGAGCCGTGTCACAGTTGTTACTAATAAATGTTCAGCGCACATAAAACACTTGCACTATCATCCTAACCTTGTGCTGTCTGAGGGACTGGTGGCTTTCCATCCAGTGATGCCCATTTCATCTGCGTGGATGTGTTTATGGAGCGATAAACATGGACATATGACAGACAGATAATGAAAGAGATCATAAAATGAAACCATGTCAAGAGGCAGATGAAATGTAAAATAACCAATTTATGTATGCTGGAGGTTTCCCCCAGGATCTATCAAACCCTCGACGTCAGCCCTATCCCTGTCAGTACAGATTAGTTTGCTTTCACAGTGGGCCTGCAGAGTGCAAAGGGGTGGTGGGGCAGAGGGTGAAAAAGCTGAAAGAGAAGTATTGCAGTTCTTCTTCTAAATTGCCTTTTTGGTCTGTCTCTTCTTCAATATTTTCTGAAATAACCCCCCCCCTCCCCTTTTTTTTCTGTTGCCGCTGCATCTTTCCTCTCTCAACTACCGGTCTATTTTCTTTCTTTCTCTGTGCCATATTTTTCCCATATTCCTCTCAAACGGTGTGTGAAATGAGAGGATCCGGGCTTCCTGCATGTAACAGATGTGGCTCCACGCATCAACCAATCAAAAGGCAGTGTCGCCACTCTGCACCACATCGTAACAAAAGCAAATCAAAGCCTAAAAAAGGACCAGAGAAAACACAGACATGTCCCGTAAAATTGGAGATGCTAACATTGTGTAAAAACTCTACGGTGAGCTCATATTTTAATGAGTGGAATCTAAGTAAGATCATGAGCAGAAAGGCAATAAGTAAGCTTTTTTAGTTTTAACTATATGACTAACATCATCAAGTAAAATTGTATGTATTACATGTAAATTTGTATTTTAAAAAGTATGATAAATGTGGCAACTTTTTTCACTTTAACATACTGTTTCAGAAATGCCCTGCTTATCTCATAGCAACAGGATGCCTGAATATTTATTTAAATTTATCTTAGGAACAAAGAAAAAACATATCAAGGGAATGTTTCAACTGTCACGTCAAAATGCTCAAACAGAAAGGGCAAAAACCTTACCCATCACACACTGATGCATTTCCACAAACAATTGTACAGATATTCATGAGCCACAAGATGTAAGTTTTCACTTATTCTGTGAAATATCTCAAAATCTACTAGTTGATGCAGACATTCATGTTCCCCGCAGGATGTACTGTGATAACTTTTCCTCTACTGTCATCCGGCTCCTAGCATATGACAAATTACCTGTAAAACTAATGACATTCCCATCAGCCTCAGCTGTGCTTAGTGGCAATTAGCAAATGTTAGCATGCTAACACACGAAACTAAGATGATTAAACCTGATTAACATGTGTATGTATCCTGGCGAAATTAAACAGGACACAGAAATATCTTTTTCGAAGTCTATATTCTGAACAAGAAAAATTGGTGTTCAGTTTAGATAAATAACAAAAGCTTTAAACAAAATATGCAGAATGTTCTCTACTGAAAATGCACTTCTCATAGAAGAAAAGAAAATCAGAATTAGCTTCACGGCATTCTGTAGGGTGACAGCGTCAATAGCTCCGAACGACTGGCACTAAGCACACACTACAAGAGATTGCAAAAAGTCTGTTAATACAAATAGTGCAAAAACACCAATATGCTTGTTCAAAAGTGTGCGTAACCTGGCCTATTATTTCAAAAGACTACAACATTACTATTACAACGCAGTGCAACTAATGGCTCATCATTTCTGGGGCGTGATCAAGGTGATGGTGGGACACTTCAGCAATTACATCTGTTTTCTCCCAAGACTGCTCCAGACACTGTTTGTATATCACACATATTTTCAAAAACAGCTCATAATACCCTGAGAAACAGCGCATGTCCACATTGGGGTAGAAAAAGATTGCTTCCCCATCGCTCTCTGAAGTGTTCCCTATATCCTTTGTACTCACGGGGTACCCAAATTGAGACCAGTGTCCCCTGGTGGCGTAAATAATTATAGTCACATTTTCCCACCCGGCTACATGTATTTTAGCACTGTTATTGTGAACATATTAGGATGCTGGCATGCTGACATTTACAATAGCTTCAAATCTGTGCCCAAATACACTTTGATTAAGGTGCTTTGTTACGTAAAGATGGCAGTCTTAGTTTAATAACTGAAAAGTTCTGATGCTGATTTGAAGTCGGGATGTTTTTCAATATTTAGTAAAAACAACAATTTATCCTTTACCAAGTGTTTTAGTAGCCAAACAAGACACACATTTCTACCTTGTACACCTAACCATCCATCCTGTACTCCTATGGTTTTTAATCTGCAGCCAGATTTTATTCACACACAAAACATGGCCAACAAATGTAATCCAGATGGCAGTTTCAGTTCTTGAAATGTATTAAGCCGATTTTAGAAGTATATGAACAGATTTTGTAGGAAAGGAGGATGTTCACAAAATGTTTACAGATGAAGTGATTAAAAAAGGTATTCTTTCTATGGTCTCACTGATGTGCTCTTAAACGACGCATACACTTGAAATAAAACATTGGTCATAAATTGCATCACGGAAATACCACAGCTTGTTTGTATCAGAAAAAGAATGTGTTTGACCTCTGAAAATGCAAATAAATGCAGCCTCTATAAACCCTTTGAACATAAGTGTTTACTTTTTACCTCTGAGTCAGCTACACTGTAATACAAGATTAAAGAATTTGTGGAGGTGAGTGAAGTCCTAGAAAAATTTAATTCGAAGAAATGTTTTTCCTCCAGTCTCTCTGGATATATAATCTATATAACAACACAACGTCTGCCTGAGAGCCACCCAGTACCACCATCACCACCTTTTAACCGCTGGCCACTTAACTGCTGGTGGTTACGAGCCACGCTTAAAACGGTGTATACAACTCAACGCAATCAATCACTGTATAAACACCATCTTCTATCCCCTTATTGATTTCTGTGAGCTGTAAGAGTGTTAGTTAAATTCTTCAGAGGGCTATGGTGCTCCTCTGCTTATCCTGGACAATAGGATCAACTCAGTGTGACTGGCTAATCTCCCCCTTGGAGTTTAAACTCTCCACCAGAAATGACACTTCTTCTTTTCCTTGTTACTCACACATATACACATAGATGACAAGGGATTAGATTAAGTTGTCCTTTTTATTATTTGCCACTTAGTTGCTGGCTGCTACAGTTCTCATCTCATGATTTTAGGCTTTGTGTGTTGCAGCCTGAGAGGTATCTATTTGATCGCACATGCTGGAGTTCTCTTTTATGTTTTTATCTTTTTGCTTTTGGCTTACCACTCCCCATCGCTTCATTCATTCTCCCCTCTTTTTTTCTTGTTTTGAGTCAATCTATCTCTCGATGTGCCACAACATTGTGGGAAAAGAGGAAATTTGCCATCACCCCTGACCTCCCCATTTCTTTCCTCTTATGCTCTCATAGGAACTTCAGTACATATATTTGGCCAAACAAAGCATTTAAATAAAATTAAAGATTCTTTTTACCACTGCTCATTCTGTACCTCTGATGTTCTTTTTGCTGGAATCAATTACTGCAGTGTTATAGGCTCTTATTTCGAAGGCCACAGGAAGAGAGGAACGGAAGATAAATGTTAAACAGCAAGCTCATGTTCAATATCCTGTTTGCTGGTATCCCTAACGCACAACAGAACACGGTGTCAGAAGTGCAGCAGCGGTAACGTGTGAGCATAGAGACAGCTATAACGGGAGAGTATAAAAGTTAGTAGCACGTCTACGCTAGTAAGCTAGTAACTTGCATCTTTGCTCCCAAGCAAACCAAGTACATTAATCTTCTGCATGGGAAATGACGCAGGTGATATAATGCAGGGCCAAGCTATATCTGAAGAGGAGCGGAAACAGTACAACATGGTAAAAAATACTTGTAAGGTTTGTCTTTAATCAAAGAGCACAGCTAGCTAATGAGACCGTAAACGTCATTACAGCATTGTATGTGCTTGCAGAAAACTGCAGCTACGGCACTCTTCACGACGAGTTGATCATAGATCACCTCGCACTGGGACTGAGAGACACCAGTCTAGCGGAGAGAATGCAGCTAAACAGGGACCTGACACTAGAGAAAGCAGTCAACATGGCAAGACAGTAGGAAGTGATAAAAAGACAACAAACTAAAACAGAAATTGATGCATTGACAAAAAGAAAAAGAAAATAAATACATAGATGAGGACAAAACCACCATCTAATCGACAGCCATCTGATCGTCAGTCATGCTACAAAGTGGAAGTGCCCAGTCAGAGAGATGACGTTTACAAATCTGCCAAAACAGTGCACGTAGACACTGATGACAACTGTAATGATACACCCTGATTCCTTGCTCAGTAGACACAGGCACTGACCCGTGGTATGCAGTCCTGACTATCAGAAGCCACAGGGTTAGGTTTAAACAGACATAGGATCATACCAGACATACCAGAATAAAGCAGCGGGAAACTCCCATTTCACTAAGATTGACAGAACTGGCCCAGGTGGACGCCACTTTCTGTGTTAGTTTCTGTGTTACTTCACCCGCCTCAGTGAAGCAGTGTGCAGAGAGAAGTACATTCTGCCTTCAGCTGAGCAGATGCTTGGATGCTCAGGTGCTCAGGTAAACTGGATGCAAATAGAGGGTTCTGGCACATCCCATTGTCCCCTGAGTCAGCACGATACACAACCTTCATGACTCTAACTGGACGCTTCTACTTTAACAGACTACTCTTCAGCATAGCTTCAGCCCCTGAACACTTTCAACGGATAATGTTAATGATCCTTGATGGGCTGCAGGGAGTTTTATGTCACATGGATGATGTTCTCATCTGAGGAAAAGACCAACGCCAACATGACACTGGACTTCACACAGTACTCCCCAAGCACTTCAACAACCCGGTGTCACACCGAACATGAAGAAGTGTGAGCTAGGCAGGCATGAAGTCGATTTTGTAACATTCTGCCAGTGGAAGGAGAACAATCAGACCCAGACAAAACAAAGGCAGTGAAGGCGATAACGGAGCCTTCCAACAAAAGCGAACTCCGAAATTTCCTTGGGATGGTTAATATGCTTGGTAAGTGCATCCTAGATCTGGCTGAGAAGGATAAACCATTGACGGACCTTCTCTTAAAGAAAAATCAGTGGGTCTGGAGCTGCACACAACAAAAAGCATTTAAACTGCTGAAAAATGACCTTACATCACGCTCTAAGACCCCAACAAGGAGCTTAAACTGTCAGCGGATGTATGGTGCAGGGTGTAATGGCGAAGTCCTGATTACATGCTGGCATGTGCCAACAACCATAAATTTATTTTACAATTTTTTTAATGTAATGTTTATTTGTATAGGGACACATATGCAGCACAAACCAATGCCAAAAAACCACAGCATCTAAGCTAATTTGCAATGCCCATCCCTAGAGGGGCCTTTAAAATATATAAAACTCAGAGCAACACAAACTCAAAACTAAGCAAGAGAATACAGACAGAACAATAGGAGACACAAACAATTACAATAACGCATTATAAAACAGAAATAACCAGATCATTCACGATTACATGACTGTTCCCTTGTTAAAAACTGTTTGAGTTTTAAATGATCCCAGTCAGGATCCAAAGACCAGTAGGTAACAAATTCCACATGTTGATCCCCGAACAGAAAAGGCTGTTTAACCAAATGAGGATTTACACAAGGGAACCTTACAATTCCCGTTGGATGCTCCACGTGTTACTGAACCCGAAGCTCTGATTGGAACCACAAGGTCACCTTTTGTGGCACACAGATACTATTAGGTATTTTAGATGAACATATGTGCAACTAACTGATTTTTACATACCTGCCTAGCAACAATCTGAGGAGAGGTTAAATGGAAATCTGTGTCCAATTGCATGGCAAATATTGTATTTACATTGGTATATTGCACAGTTCCTGATAAAGAGCAGTGCTGCTCAGCAAATCCGACCTGGTTAAATAAAGGTTAAAATAATCAGCAGTGCATTTGTGCATTTATCTGCACTGATGCAAATTAACTGCATAATCAACCTTTCATTTGGATTTTCTTCCATTGTTTTTCTCTTAAATTTCTGTTGCCTGAAGCATATTCTCAACTGTCCTTGCCACAAAAGGACCTGCAGGTTAAAACATTTCCATGTAAAGTGAGAGAAAAGCTGTTACTGATCTTGAAATATCACAAAAGACTTACGGCTGAAAATAGTTATTTGTATTTGAGAAATCAGTAAATTTTATTGAAATGTTTTTTAGGATAGTCTGATTTTCTATGTTCACATTACAAAGTGCAGTGTCTGTTGTGCCTGCACTGTAGTTCTCTGTGCCTCCGATTGTTTTAGCTGCCCTGTCCTGTTTGTCCAGCCCCTCTTTGCCACTCGAGTTCTAATGAGGTCTCCATTTGTCTTTCATTCGAGTGAGGTGGTGTCAGAGGTTGTATCATTGTGTTGTGGGTTATTTCATGATGCTGATAGGTCATCATTACACTTTTATACCTCACACTTTGTTCTACATTTCTGACAAAGTAAATTAATATAACAGTAGCACTAACTTCCCTTAGAGGAAGACTTTGCAGTGTTCTTTTTCCCTCTTTTTTGTATTGCTTATTTTTTGTTTAAATGAAATTATTACATCATTACAACTTTTAACAAAACTTTCCTGAAACATATTGTTATATTTTGGGCCACATACTTGGCAGCTTGGTTTTGATTGCTGTCTCATTAAAATGTACCAGTGTCTTATTTCTATTTTCAGGATTTTACATGCATCATGTATGCAATGCACTCTTCCATTTGCAAGCTTTACAAAGGTATGTTACCTTGAACCAATCCAGTTCCATCAGCGACACCTGCATGATTTCTGGCCACAAATCTCCTTCTTTGTGTCTTTCTCACACACTCTGAGGTACAAATAAATATTAAAAAACAGGTATAGAAATCTGCATGCATGTGCACGCCTCACCACAAACCTAAGCAAACAAACAACTGCTGCCTGGTTCAGTTTATTAGATTGGTGTATCTGGATAGGATTAATAAGAATGCTAACCCCACCATGACCCCTTCCTGGCCTGAACCCTTCATTCTGCTCCCTTGCCTTATTAATCTGTCAAGTAAACAGAACCCTCTTCTCCTCTCGCATTGGATGAGAGAGGGAGAGGCATCCAGGTCTGTAGTTTGCCATCCCTTATATTTCTCTTCAACACAACATTTGAGCAAACAACTTCCTACGATGTTTGCGATTTGTCTCCGCTTCTCACCACCACACAGAGACAGACACACAAGAAATTAACTCTGAATTCTGAATGATAATTTGTATCTGAGGCAGGTTTACACTTTATGAAAATAAATTACACATTTGGCCTATAAATAACTTTTTGTTTCTTGTTTGCAATTTAGTGTAGAGTTCTAAATCTATCCTCGTTTTTTTAAGGCTGCAACTAACGATTTATTTCATTAATCGATGCAGCTCTATACTCTAAAACAGTATGTTTGAACTGGTGGTGAATGCCAGTGGGCTGGAAATCCCTTGACAAGTTATTGCAGTACCTCAAACATAAAGTACACCTCAAAGAGAGCTCTAAAGCATTAACAGGGGCCAAGGATTCAGCAAATGATTTATTAGAAGATGAAGTGGATCAGAGGGGCTGAGCCTAGGGTCCCAAGGCCAATAGGCCCTGGGACCTGCCTTATCAAACACCACCAGGCTCCATGGCCAATCTCCAACTTGTCTGTGGGCAACTTCCCACCAGCGCTGGCTTTGGTTGCTGATAAAGAGAGGAGAGGGGGGAGAGGAGACTTTGCTTTACTTTTACTTTAAACTGATTAATATGCTCCATTCCTAAATATATACTCAAAGAAATGCTTGTCTCATTTAAAAAAAGCTGCTTTATTAATCTTCAGTTAGATTTAAACAAACGGGTGAATGAGACAATTGAGTTTGGACTGCCAAAACACACACACACACACACACAATTTACCCTAAGGCCTTCTGATTTTGGGTTTATGTTTAACTCATTACTTGTCAACATGGAAAGACCATTTTATAAATGTGGCCCTTAAAGACAGCAGGAAAACACACAACAGACTGGCATATTAGATACCCAAAGAAGGTATCCTCCACATAGTTTCCAGCTGATTTCATGCATTAGCTGAATTACTTGGATTAGCCACACAGCCGGGGCCACATTCACAGGCCCACAGGGCTCAATCAAGGATGTTTCACTTCACAGGCAGGTATACTAGTTGACTGATAACACACAGGTCAAAGGTATGATACAATCCACAGTAAATATCTAATTCTTGCGCGAGCTGTTGAGGGCGAAAGCTAGATGGAGGAGAAGGCAGACTGTATCTTTGAGTAGGAGGATGTAGCATAAATCATTCCCCCAAGATTAAATTAAATATATCTATTATTAGTGGCTTCGAGTCCATTTTGATGTCCATTAATTACGACAGGTTCAAGGGAATAAATAAGACTTGTGTTTTTATCTTGATCATGTTAAACTCAAGGGGCTGATTCCTCTACAGAGCCTTTGTGATCGCATAAAGCATGGGAAGGCCCAGCAACACATAGGACTTATATGCCACTCATGCAAATTAAATTACATACAATCAATATTGCGGTTCCATCTAACGATGACATAGTTGCCTGCCTCTGACAGCTGAAGAAATCTTTTTTAATATAAGGGAGGCAGCAAAAAGAGAGCACTTCACCAATGCATTAGTGGCCCTACAGGTAAACACAGGAAAATAAGATGCCGGGATGATTACCTAAAAAGATTACAGAATTTATTCAAATATTTTTCATACCAAATTGTATGCTACCTGTACCTGTGATAAGCCAATTGAAGAAAACAGCAGTTCACAAACATACAAATTAGACCACATGGGAGGGTAACTGCTTCGTCTCCCCTATCAATCATCTATAACAATGCACCTTCACAAGAACATTCGCACATTGAAGGACACAGGGAAATGTGTGCACAAACACACACAAATGCACCTTATCTCTGCATTGTTGTACCTCTTTCTCTAATATGCACACACAGTCCAGATCTCTCCATTTTATCTGCTAGAGTGTACTGTTGTGAACCACTGTTAGGCTAATTAAACAGATTACAACACAGAACTAATCAAAACTGTCACGCTCTTCAAGGCCCAAACTAATGGTAGCCTATTCTTTAATTTCCCACTTAATCAAATACACATAAATAGGTGCAGGTGCACACACACATAGACACCCTCGGCAGGCAGGTCATTAACAGCCATGCATCTCACTGATGCATGGAGAGTTCCTCCATTGAAATCAGATTGCACTGAAGGGACCTTTGATTTAACTCAGGTTGTAAATGCAGTCCCAATGGCCCTGCTTAGTCTGGCCATTTATTGTATGTGTTCATTCCATGTGAGTTAAGCTCGGTGCAATCGGAAAGATCAGCACGAAGCCCTATGACCTCTCCCCCTGAACTGAGGAGGACCGAATATCGAAGTCCTTTCTCATTCAATCTTCACTCATCATTGTTCTGTCAATTATTCCGGCTCCTAACGACACTCCAGCACAGAGTAAAGCTGCCTTACAAACACATATCCACTAACCCAAACAATCTACATTTGCATGGGCTCACTGTTTGTGAAGTGTGGTCAAATGTCAACACTGAATGAACAAACCACTCTTTATTCAAATCAGCTTTTGTGTATGTATTTGTGGTGTAACTGTAGCTCTGCAGGCTCATTTTACATACACAAATTCTCACATTACATGCACAGCTTATGTATGGAATATAATTATATCCACTGTAGGATGCCACTATTGCTCATAATAACAAATGCATATGTGAATGACACATTTCTACTTTTTCTAATGACAGGATTTCCATAAGAGAAGCCACATAATAACTGTCTTGCATTTTATATGAAGGGTGGAAGAAGTGAGAGTACCTGTCATTGAGATGGGGCTGAGAAGTGATGAGAGCAGGAGAAGATTGCATCCCATACAAGGCCTCCGGCTATTATTACCATATCATGAGAACAATCAATCAAATTGGGTTAAAATGTACATGCTGTTTCGGGGCCACTTAAACAGGCATAATGAGATCATGAATATGGCACAGCTTCCATATAAGGCACAGCGTGGGCTGTTCACACTCCTGGGGACCCAAGTAACCTATAACACAGCATGCAATACAGAGACCAACACCCCTCCATGTACTTGTTGATCCATGTTCACATTCTGGTTGGCTGCAAACCTCAGCTGGTTCAATAAAAACACGATTATCTTTCACTGTTTCTACCACAGCTGGGCAATATGGTGAAAGCATGTGAGATAAAATGGATGTGCGGTGATTCACTCCTGCATAATGCATAACAATTTTTGCAAATGTGTATGTGCAGACAAGAAGCTGTGACATGAGTGGCTGCGTTGTCATACTTGCTTGCATTGTTTGGGTGAACACGGAGGACTTAAAAAGTATATCTCCTGCAACTATAGGGCCAATGAAAAGAACAGAATATCTTCACTGAGAACTTTAGATATGAGATCCCTGTGCCATCATTGATAAGCATTCAGATACACTGAATTTAAAGTAAAAAGCTATGATTTATTAAAATAAATGCCACAAACTCGGCATGTGCTGGCCCCAAAGTTTGCATTTAAGGCTTTCTAACATGTGGTAGATGTTGTGAAACGGGTTAGGGTTATTTAACTACTTGGTTAGGTTTGGGAAAAGATCATGGTTTAGGTTAAAATAATAAAATTAAGTTTCACACAGAAGACAAACAGAATCCTGGGTGAAAGTCTGGTGTTTAACAGATTCATTCACCCCAACATCCTCACTACATGGACTTTACCCTCTTGGCACCATGCATGTCTGTCCAACATGTTACAGCAATCCAGGATATATTGTGTACTGGAATAGAGATACAACAGTGCTTAGCAGAAGCAACCTTATCTAACTAGAATCTTTATGGATTTGGGAATTGTGGCTTTCTTCTTTCCCTGGCACACTACAGAGTATGCTAATCATTTCAGTCTAAAACAAGCTTGGGGTTTCCATTCCCCTGATTGATGCTTACTTCCTCTGTTTCACAGAAAGACCCTCAGAGGCTTGTGTCACCTCCCTCAGCAGATGGCTGGGGCAAACACAGAATGACAAGCCTCAATTTCACTGATGCTTAAAACATGATTTCACCGACTGTTGGAAAACAATTTGAATCTTTAACCTATTTTCACGCCGGAGCTTGCACACTGAGCGTACTTTCCTCATCAAAGGCTCAGCAGAACTCTGAGACTTTTCATGCAACTTCCCTGCAAGATTTTCTTTCTTCAAATCCTACCCTTAAATACATTTCATTGCAGCTGCAATAAGTACAAACATGATGAAACACACACACTGTAAAGCATACATTGTAGGCTGAAATGTAATTCCATTGGTCCTGGTGTCTTGTCGTGTTGTCACTCAGACATAAGACTATGGTGTTGTTTTTAGATAACAGCCTTAAGAACTTTGGTTTACAGGGTTGCATCATTGTGTAGGTGTTGTAAGGCTGTCTTATCAGTTCTTTAGAGTAAGCCTTACTCCCACTCGCTCACAGCGGGCGCCCTCTCTAGCAACAGCAGACAAATTGAATGTGGTGGCATGTTTCATGATCCCATAGACTGAAAGGTGAAAAGATGCTAGAGGGTTCTATTTGTTCACTTGTTTGTATGTGTGTGTGTGTGTGTGTGTGTGTGTGTGTGTGTGTCAGACAAGCATGCATGCATTTGTGTTAGCACACTGATGGAACTCAGTTAGGCTAATATTTGCATTAAGAAATACACATTTGCTTATTTCATAGGCTACTTCAAACATGCACTTGGTTACAAGTGTGCTGAGAATTTTACATGTCAGTCACATCTGAATAAGCTTCAGACATCAAGTAAATAGTAGGTTAGACCTAGGAACATTTTCGTTACACTAACACGGTACAAGTCTGAGTTGAATGTCATCTCATTAACAGAATGGCTACAGTAGCACAAGGTTAAAAAGCAAAAATCTATTTATTTATTTGTTCTGCCTTCATAAGTTTGCTGCATACGTTTGTCACTTAAAATGTACAATTTTAGCCAACCACGAGCTACTGTGAGTGACCCAATTTAAGGTGCTGAGGCGATTTGTCTTTGTTAAGTCAGTCAATAAAAGTGTATTTTCACAGATTTGTAAAAATTCTATTTACATTTTTTTTTCACCCTGTGGCATGAAACTATCATCAGTCCGACTCACTAAGTTTTAAACTTTTATCAATGCCAACAGCTTAGAGGCTATCCAGAAAATATTCTGCATGCTAACAAGGATACAAATGAGTCATAACTTAATATCATGTCAGTTTTTTCAATGCTTGGCATCTTTAATAATATAAAACATAGAAATCTGCTGCCTATCTAATAAATGATGAAACTGATGAGAAAAGTAAGGAATTCATAAGTGAGAATCATTGATGGAGTATTCCTCGCACTTGCAAAGGTCATTAATTAAGTCATATTACAGCTGAAATGTCAATTATCAATTAGTTGATTGATGAAAAATGAATCAGTAACTATTTTGATAATTGATTAATCACGTCAACCATTTTTCAAGCAAAAATGCTAAATATCCCAGTGTTTCAGCTTCTCAAATGTGAGGAATTGCTGCTTGTCTTTGTCATATATGATAGTAAACTGAATGCCTTTGGGTATTAGTTTGATGGTGGTAAAATACAGATGAATAATAAAAAAAATAAAATATGGAATGAGAAATGTTAAGCTTATATATCTAAAAAAGGGCTTGCTGTCTGTCAGCCGCTTGCTGAAGTCAGCACGTCCCTCTGTGCATGTGTTCATTTGAGGGAGTGAGCAGATTGAGAAATGTTGGCCATTAGATTCGGTTTACTTTAATTTGTTGTTAGATGTCATGCTACACCTCCTGCAAGTACAAATTGAACTCCTATCGCAGCTTGGAAAAGCTACTGATTGACACGCCGAGTATTGGGCCACAGAACTGCTACTGCAGTAACAAAACCTTCATTTGTTTCGTTTTCTCAACTCTTCCCCTCAATCAAACAGGAACTCCAGATTGTGTTAGCTTTCATTAAAAAGAAATAATGGAACCAGAAGTAGCTGAAGTACCTGACATGCATGGGTGATGACTCTTTTTGATTTTGCGACGTAATACCTCTATAGGAACATCACAGTCAACACTATTTACATGGAGAGACCCACACACTTAATTCATATTTACATGAGAAGACACAGAGGTAACATCAGAATCAGATCAGAATCAGAAATACTTTATTAATCCCTGAAGGGAAATTGCTTTTTGATACAGTTACAATGCTCAATAAAGTTATTGAAAAAAGAATAATAAACAGTAGAAAAT
>JAVQJL010048948.1:0-21716 GCA_036024295.1 Nannoperca obscura
CCCCCCCCCCCCCCCCCCCCCCCCCCCCCCCCCCCCCCCCCCCCCCCCCCCCCCCCCCCCCCCCGCCCTCAGCTCATGTAGTTCTCTTCTGACCAAAGCGGAATCAAAAAGGTCATGCACTCACACAAAATCCTCTCTGGTATTATTCATGCAGCTAAATAAAACTGCATTTGAGACATTCTACTAAATTTTACAATGTGCCAAAAAGGGTACTTTTTGAAGGGAAAAATACGTTTGTTAAATCTGTTTAAGGAAAATTCACTAATAATACAGACTGTAAACATGTTAATGTGGGACCTGTAGTCTACAGAAGACTGCAGAAAACAAACAGAACCAAACCCTGATTATCTCTTGATTACTGTGAGCATTTTGAGTCAGGAAGTGAAAGGATCCTGAGGGATACACGTTGGGTTTAAATAACTTCAGTCATCAATGAGATGCAAGCAACACCTCATAACTTTGGCAGCTGCTGATCTTTAAAATAAGAAACCATTTGACAGGTTACTTTCCTAAAAGCACGTTCCACGGAAACTCATTAGTGGCACTTCATCATCTAATCCGTCCTCGGCCTGATACTGGTGAGACTGATGAGTGTGGGAACATGAATATGCAGAGTACAGAGGTGGGAAATCTGCTCAGTTAAATCACCCTTTGATATAATCAGTTCAGCTAAGAGCAGACATTGGCTTAACCGGTTATATTCTTTATAGATCCTGGTAAGTCCAAGATGCAATAACTAAGTGTTTCTTGAGTGTAACTTGAAATGATCAGGTGAGAAGAAAAAAAAACACATCTAAATCACAGCTTTTCAATGTGGATAATGTTTTACTTTTACAAAGATTAATTCTGTGTTTGCTTTGGAAGCGAAGCCTGGAACTGGTCCCAGACCTACTGTATCTATCAGACAGACAGGTGTGTGAGAGTACACATACTGCATACTAAAACTAATACAGAAAACTCTATACTATAACTAATGTAGATAAGACTTTATTTTTATTTTTATTTGACTGTTTTAGCACATTCGTTGAATAGAATATTCTGCAAAGACACCTAAAAACACAAACGGTATTCTGTAACATCAATCCTGCTTTTTGCTTGCTATTCATGTGTGTGTGTGTGTGTGTGTGTGTGTGTGTGTGTGTGTGTAAAACTGTAAAGAGGGCATTGCAAAAAAGGGCACGTACTGTATGCAAATTCAACCTTTCCTGTATCCAAATAACTCGAGACCCTAGCCACTGAAAGCCACAGTATTCAGGCGATGCAAACTAGTTCCACTGCAAACTTATTCATAAAGTTTGAGGGTTATCCAGAGTAAACTACTTCAATTTTTCAATGGTTTAAGCAACTATTTTGATAATTAATTAATCGTTTCAGTAATTGTTCAAACTAAAATAATGAAACATTCTCTGGTGTTTTTCCAAAGTCTTAGATTTTCTGTTTTTCTTTTTTTAACTCATTGTAAACTAAATATTGGGTTTTGGACCGTTGGACAAAATAAGACATTTGTTCTCTGTAATTTCAGTAAAACCTCCTTTTAAATGGGTTTACCAGTCTACACAGCCAGAATATACTTTATTTGGTACTCAAAGCAGCATTTTGACAATTTAATTCTGCATCATAACACAAATCCAAATGTTCCATCAGTCCCCAATTATCAACTCCACATCTTTTTCATTTATCACATTGAAAGCAAAGGAATCCCCTGTAAATTGCTACACACTAATCCCAGCCTTCATCCCTCTCATTGCCAGTGTATTGCCGACATTATATCATTATATCGCTGTATATTCCCACCATTCCCTCCCATTGCCTCTGCTTGTCGTCCTCTTCGCTGGTGTGTCAATGATTCACAGGTTCCTGAGTCTTAACGAGCCATTTAGAGATAATTGCTCCTCGAGGGGCAGTGCTAACCGACACCACCGTCTCCTGCATGTGATTCAGTCAGGAATCCTGTCAGGTTTAACAGAACTGCAGGCTGCACTCACTGCCACAGTCGGACCAAATGACTGCTGAGTCCACTAATTTCGGATGGAGCTTTTCGCCTGGACTTCACAAGCACAGCAATACAAACCGCATATTCTGACATTTTCCTCAAAGCAATAAAGCTTTAGAATCTGACAGAAGTGCACTTGAGATGTGTATTCAAGAACTAGTTATTATCAGCCTTTTCTTTGATACTGATCACATTGTTCAGCGGAAGTGATATGTGATATTTACACCACTATAATTGTTACAAATATCAATCCTAAACCCAAGGACACAGTCTTACTGTCTTCAACTCAGTCTGTCTCAATTTTGTGCAATTTTAAACTGATCCGTGTACAGCTTGGGGGCGTCCTTGGCACCAAGGGCAAGTGTGTGAGACTTCTGAGATACAGAAAGGTCCGTACTGCTTCTATGTGACGTGATCCAAAGGGATGGCTTGTATCCCAGGCACACGCTGTGCCCTCTTCCGTCCTGCCAGTGGCTTTGACCTCAACAGATGACAACGGACAGCCACAAGGAGCGATGGGGAAGTGCTGTACATGTCAGCTTCGTGCTGGCGAAAGAACTGAAGACTGGCTTTAAAACATGTCCAGAAATAGATCTTTTTATGTTAGTATGGTAGAGTGAAAATGTTATTATTCTACCAGTTTTTTTTTACTTCTGAAAAGAGTGCCTCTCCTCACGTGGCTGCTATCACTTAATACAGTAACCAATTATCCTGGATTTCACTTATTTATCATGCAGACGGTGTCTCGTCTAGAGGATGTACAAACACAGAAGAAGAGATTTGGTAATAAATAGTTGTCACAGGCACTGAGGGAATCAGTCAGATGTGCACACGGTCAGTAGAATACAGTATTCAAAACACACATTAAGAGTCAATGTTGTTTTAATTTGTTAGATTCATCTTTTGGGGACCCTCTTGTAAAAAACAAAAGCTGAGCTATAAGTATCTACAGGAGTTTAATAAAGATTCAGGATTCATTTTTAGCACTTTTCAGACATAAAATTCTTAACACTGCTGGCTTCATCCATCTGTTTGAGTAGTAACTTTTGATTACTTAGATATAGATTTCCATTAAGTAAATGTGTGTTAGACCGTATTTGATGACATGGTGTATGCAAGTGTTTTGCTGGAGATTTAGAATTTCTTCCATGCTGTCTGCAGAATGAAAATCAAAAATGCAGGGAGGGAGCTGGTCTGATAATTACTGTGGTTGGAGCCTCTTTGGCTCCACGGGTGAAAATAATATTTTTAGACTGACTTGACTTGAGAAGAAACTCCTCAACAACTAATAATTGGCTTATTTGCAGTGTTTCCTGGTTTATTAACCCACTTTTTTGTGCATAATGTGATAATTAAGTGATGGATTTATTACACTGGTTAATTACGCTGATAAGACAGGATATGCATTTTAACTCTATGCAGTTAACCTAACGGCATTCACTTCAGACTTGTGCTGTGCGTGTAACAGAAATGTTACTTGGTGCCATCAGGTAAGATTGCCGCTGTGAGTTTTACATAAAAAGGTGATCGAGGTGCTCATTCAGACGTTATTCCAACACTGAATTGCCATTCACTTAACAAGGAGCATGTCTGATTCCTATCAAATTATTCTGCCTCACCTCACCCTCAACCCTACAGTCTCATTTAACAAAAGTTAAATGCTTTAACACTTATAGTTTGGCATATTTAACACGCGACCTTGCAGCCTGGTAGTTGAAATGTATTTGCGATATTGATTTTTCATTATATGACCAAGTGTTTACATTAAGTGTACATAATCTCACTGTTAAACAGCTGGGCAAGGCACAGTTAGTGTACATTGTTCCCAATTTAACTGTAAATTGTCATTAACTCTGGTTATTTAGCTAGGGTGACTTTACATCCACATTCTGTGTGAAGTGCCCCCCCCCTCAACTTTACACACAAACCTAATTTGTGTGAATGTGCCAAGCAGCTGCAACATTGCCCTTATTTGCATTCCGACAGCCAGCTTTGACGCATTGCCACATGCTGGCATGCAGACGCTGTCCTCTCTCCAAATTGCCTGCTAAGTAGCTTCTGGACATCAGCAGTCACCCTGACTGTCTGTGCTGTTTGTGACTGCTGTGTTCACAGTTTTACAGCCCGTTTCCTCTGGTGGCTCTCAGACACAAACCGCTTCTGTCATCAGGCACTGAAATCCAGCTGGATTCTGCTCTGAAATTATCATTCTGCATATTTTTTTTCTCCCCTCGCTTTCCGACAACAACAATAAGAGAAGAAAAGCACAACGCAGAGGCTCCTGCTAACAATGTGACACAGACAATGTCTTTCATTTTAACATGTTGATGGTTTGTTTGTCAGCTTTAGTCATCACAAAGTCACCATGGCAATGATGGAGAATATGGTGGTGTTGAAGAAAATAATACCAACTACCATCCATCACCATTTGCACAAAAAAAAAACAAGATCAGAAGTTTTAGTCCAGCAGCCATCAACAGCCTGAACCCTAAAAGACAACCTGTCACGTAACGTTGACATCTTGTGCTCAAATTCTGAAACATAACACGTCCAATAAAGCTCTAATCCAATGAGAACACTGAAATCCCACAGACTTACACTCAATCATTTAAGTAGAACATTTCCTAAAGAGAGAGAAGACGAAGAAACCAAGCACATCTTTCTGGCTGCGAAATTAATCAGTCATGTTTAATGGAAGCTGGCACGGGCGGCTGATTATTCACTAAGCAGAAATTCAGGATGAGGCAAAACCAGCATGCTGGCGTTAAAGCTCGCAGGCGATGCAGCTGCAGGGAGGGAGGGGGCACAGCTTCACACATCAGTGAGACGGCAGAGTAGCCCCTCGCACTCTGCCCGTCACCGACGGTGTGACAGGGTCGGTTGCCCTCACAACCTTCTGTACTCCACACTGTAGTAACCAAGGAGCAGCCCTGCACAATGGCAAACTGCACAGGATACTCAAGTACGGATTGTTACTGGTTGTGGTTGATCCATCTGTCTCAAGCAATTTGAACTCTAGGGATAAAATAAAAACACCCTATAGAGCGGAAAGTTTACTAGTGTTTTCATCATATTGCTGAAAAATCAAACCTAACGAAACTTCACTGCAGAATAATGTCCCAATCACATTCCGTTACGTATTTAGCATTGTGTCTAAAATAAAATTCTCCTACTTGTTATATTTATGTCTAGTTGTGGGATTTGATTGAACAAATTGGGAGAATTTTGCTTTTAAGGCTGCAACAAATGATTATTTTCTTTAATCGTTTACTGTGTGAAATGTCAAAAAAAGAGAAAAAAGCCTATCACAATATGTAAGATGTCATCAAACGTCTTGGATTGTCTGACCATCTGACCAAACCCAAAGATATTCAATTTTAAATGATTTTTAAAAAAGGAAATGTTCAAAACAGCAAACCCTCACATTTGAGAATCTGTATATATTTATATATTTGGCATATTTGCACAGTTTCTGCTTGGTTAATCAATTAGTGTGAGTACTGAATTATAAAGCCCGATTAAAGACGTTTGTGAGGATACTCGATTAATCGACTAGTTTGCCACATCAGTTCCAAATAGCTAGTTCTAATTCATGCTGTGGCTGTTCTGGTAAAATACAGTTGGAGGTGGGACTAGCCAGATGACTCACAAGGAAGTAAAGTAAAGCAATTACAACTTGGACTGAACTACGTGACGGGATACTGCTTGTAAACGCACAGCTTTTTAACACCACGGTTCATCCAGCTGAGCTCCATTTGGCAACAAGACAACACAAAAGCTCTCCAGTAACGAAACTACAACAGTCCGTTAGCTTACTACGAACACCCAGAGGCACACACTGCCTGCCCCCCCCTCTTGATAGATTTTCTTTTTACAATCAACCGAACCAAATCCACACATTTAAACGCGCACACTGTCCCACTCACTTTCGTGCTTGGAAGTTCCCCATGTGTGCCGCGGAACTCCGGGGCTCTTGATAATCGCTCTGCCGGCGGATTTCAGGGCATCCATCCCGAGGTGTGTCTTGCTCTCCGGCAGGTGGATCCACCCCCCCCACCCCACACCTCCAAGTCTCCGGACCGCGCGGAGGTAGTCGGCGGCGGGCTGAGATCGACGGTGGACGCGCCAAAACAAAAACAAAAAAAAAGAAGGAACGGGAGAGAAAGAGGGAGTCCGCCGATGCGAGTTCCCAGCCTGCACCGCTCTGGTTTCCTCTCCCTACACAGACTGCTCACCGGCTGAGGGCCAGCACGCGCGGGCTCCAAACTTAAGGGCGTGTCCTTCCAACCTTGATAACGCGGTATCTTCCAGAGAGCTCCAGTCTGACGGGGCGACCTTAATGAAAAATCATTACAGTGTGATTGCAGTGTAAGGGACTCGCTAATGAGTTTATGTCTAATGAGCCTGCAATTGCACCTTTTTTTTTGTCTCACAGGAGTTTTATGGTTTATTGACTTGTGGTGGATGCACTGATGCCAGGTTTTCGATCCTAAAGAAGGCTATATTATCCCTTCAACGTGTTTAATATTTGCATTTACCTGCATCAGAAACATTTACTCAATTACTGTACTTAAGTCCAATTTTGGGATACTTGTACTTTACTTGAGTATTTCCATTGTATGCTACTTTGTATTTCTGTTGTACTTCACAACATTTATTTGATAACTTTAGTTACCATACTTTACAGATTGAGATTAATAATATAACATATAATAAAAAATGTGTTAATATACTATAAGACCCGATCACAAGCCACCCAGCAGTATAAAGAAATTGAAATTAGCCCCCACCTTCACCAGCTGCAACAATAAAGATGTACACATTAATGCATCCAATAATAATTATCCAATAATATAATATATTATTTTGAGATGGGGCATTCCTGACGTTTATCTTCACGTACTTTAAGTATATTTCAATGTTAATACTTTTGTAATTTTACTTAAGTAAAACTTGTAACAGCGTATTTCCACACTATACACAGTACTACAGTATTACGATATTTCCTTAAGTAAATACTCTGAGTAGGCTACTTCTTCCACCACTGGCATCAAATGATAAACTAGGAACTTCATTTGAAACAAATTGTTCAAGTTTTTTTGTGTGTTGGCGCCCTCTATTGATGAAACTAGTTATTACAGCATCGGTGTTACCCATCTTCACTCACTGTATAAGCATGGTAAAATGTATTATTAAATCACCAATAAAGAAAATGGGCGTCCTGGTGACCTATTGGTGTTCTAAGACAGTGGTTCCCAATCTGAGGATCAGGACACCCACAAGGGGTCCCGAGATGAATCTGAGAGGTCACAAGATGATCAACAGAAAAAACACGTTTCAGCCACATTCATCTTATATTCATCTTTACAGACGTTCCATTAATCTTTGCTTGTTTCTTAGGAATTACAAAAAAAAACGTTGTAAAAACTTTGTTGAAGTAGACTTGCAGTCAGTTACAAAAAGACACTGAAGAGGTCATAAGCCAGAGTGATTACCACAACCTGCAACATCCCACTTCCGACCCTTTTGTTCCCTGTCTGTACTTCTACTGTAAATTGTAATTGCTATGCAGTAAAGGCAAATGCACAAAAGACTACTGGTCCACGTGTGCCTTATTGAGAAACAGAGAACTCTCCAACTCCACTTGAACTTGTGACAGATACAAAACATGCTTTGTGTTTTTGTCCTTCATGGTGAAACCTTTATTTAATTTCTCTCCACAACCCAGCACAGGTTATCATGTCATGTCCGAGTTCATCTCTCACAAGTATTTCACACTCAGGAAGCTAAGCAGAGCATGTATAGTCATGTATTTCTCATAAATCATCTAGAAAGGGGTTATTAGAGTTTAGCCTGAGGTGGCATGCTGCTGTTGTCATTTTGGTGCTCTGTGATCATTTGAGAGGGTCTTTAGTTTGTATTTGATGCTCTCAGCAGCGCACACTACTGCAACTACACTGTCAGCTGTGCATGTGGGCATATATATATATATATATATATATATATATATATATATATATATTTGAGTGGGTGTGTGTTTATGTGTTATCCTTGATACACAGCAAGTAGCAGATACATGCAACTACTTTTAAAGTTAAGACTCTTCAGAAAAAGTCTGCAGTGTTGCTGCCACTAATGCAGGTAAGTATCTACATTAGAACGAGCATTTTTACAAACTAAAGCAATGTCTCCCTCCCTGGTTTAAAAGGTAATAGCCTCTTGAAGGCTACAAGCTGCACTAAAACAATGCAAAAGTGACTGTCTGCTTCCATGGAAGACTGTGGATTTAAGATTATAATTAATGGTATTTATAAACCCTCCGGTTAATTCAATCACTGCCCTAATGTCACAGAGCACCTTTTACTCCAATAGAGAACAACAATTACAGGCTTCAACAGTTTTCAGATTTTCATTTTAAACTGGACTTCTTTCACAAAAGAGTAATCGAACAGTGAAGCATGCGTCGTCTGTTTAAGGTTGCCCAATTCAGGTGTGACCACTGCATCTTAAAACACAGGAGATGTTCTTTAAGGTAGGAAAAAAATCACTCCTAGTGTCTTGCAATCTAACAACGAAAGTTGTTGGATTCTTAATCCCCCATTAAACAAATCATGCTTGTAGGGATCTCTTTATTTGTAAAATTAGGAGGGAGGTGAAGTCACTAAAAGAAGTGTGAGAGTACAGCCAGACAATGAGAGGGCTTCATGAAATAGAGGAATAACAGAAGGGGAGTAAGGTAGTGTCAATGTTGTCCTGACATTGGAAAAAAAACAGACTGAACTAGTCAGCTAACATGCTCTCAGTCACTTCTGTTTTATATTCATTGATGGATGCTATCCTGTCTGCTTTACAGTTTATCCCCCTCCAACTTTTATATCATAGTCTCATGCTATTTGTCTCATACACACACACACACACAGACACACACACACACACACACACACCATGTTTTTCATTCGCTCTCTCTAAACCCGCGAGGCTGGAGCTAGAAGGCAACTGGTGGGAGGGACTGTCTTAGAAGCAGGAGGTGGCCTTGGACAACGATTTTCAGGTCAATCCAGTGACATGCCCGCTCATAGATTAGATTCTTTTCATAAAACCTGACTAAACCAAGTACAAAGCCTGCATTAAAGGACCTCATACACCGTCTATATCAAAGACTGGGAAAACTGTCCCTTCGTCTCCTCCTGCTTCCCCTCCTGGCTTCTCTCTTCCCTCCTGCTCCTCTCCTTCTCCTCCTTCCCCCTCTCGTCTTTCTTCCAGTTCTGAGGCACACAGGTAGTCTTGGGACTGGGACTGCGAGTGTCCCAGGGACTCCACTGACAAGCTTCGGCTAGACAAGATGCTACTTAGGCTGGACTGGCGGGCACCTCTGGGATGAGTCTCAATTTCCACACGGACCTCAATATTGGTTCCTTCTCTGTGGTGACAGAAGAAACACATAAAGACATCGATATAAATCTGCCAGTCAATCAAAATGTTTCTGACTTGAGGAGGTTCAAGCAAAGAATGCCTCAATGAGTCAAAACCTGCTGAAGGCACATAGATCAACAGCAAGATTATATGCCTCAACATTCCCACAGGCCATCACCATGATGAACAGTTGAGACCAGTCTCATAGTACCTGGATCATTCATGTGCTATAACCCTGGGACACAAATATTCACTGTACTGTCAACAAGTTATACAAGCTGTACATTTGTATATTCTGTATATTTGGTATCATACATGTCTCAATATCATTCTGTACTTTAACCATAGTTTTATCATAGTTATATTTATTCCTTGCACTCTGCTCTTATTGCACTTTATTCTTGCACATTGTTTGTCTACTGCATGTATGTATATTGAGAGTGAGAAAAATACCGCAGTCAAATTCCTAGTATGTACACATACCTGGCCAATAAAGCTGATTCTGATTAATATTAATAATTTAATTAATACTTTTTAAAAAACTATTAAAGAACAAGACTCAAGAGTTTACAGCCATGCTAACAGCTCAAAATGACAATGCTGGTGTTGTCATTAGTTTTGCAGGTATGTCCAAATTATTGGACATATTATTTTTGACCTGATGGTGGTGCTAGATGAAAAGTTAAGGGACCACCAAAGTTATTATAAATCACCTCTGAGGGGGAACCGAATTTAAAGACAATCCATCCGATAGTGGTCGAGACATTTGAGTCCGGACTAACATTGCCATTCTTAGAGCCATGCTGTAATCCTGCCTAAAAACATAAAGAGAGGGGTAGAAACAGGAAAGAGGAGAGACAAAGGCAATACATTTACCTCAAAGGAAGCGCTCGTGTGTCATTGAGCTTGCTGTCAGGCACAATAACCACCTCGCAGTCTGATTGGCTGTCCTGCTGGGTGTATCCATGATGTTTAGTGGCTTCATCCAATTCCTCATAGCTATCTAGCTCTGGGGGCGTGGTGCTTGTACTGGGGAGTACGCCCACTTCCTGTACACTGACTCTGACTTCCTGGACACTAGTGTCGCTGAGTGTTGGGTTGTTCTGACCGGGCCAGTGGTCACTTACTACATGAGAGAATAGAAGATCTATAAGAGAAGTTAAAACATCAGATCAGGCAAAATTGAAGCAAAATTACAATGCATCTAGTACTTATGTCAAGAGTCCTTAACCTAAGTTAACTACAAATGTACAAAAGTAATAGCTCTATAATTTGGGAAATACGCTTATTCGCTTTCGTATTTTGTTTATTATATGAAGTAGAGACTGGAGATGATTTACTTAGCTTAGCATAAAGAATAATAATAAAACCCAATAAAACCACAGTTTGTCATGTTTATATTACTGTATGTGTACGGAATAAACAAACAAGACAGCATCTATCTCTCGGAAAGAAGGCGAATGAGCATTTTTCCCAAACTATTCCTTTAATTTCTATACTCACAGCTGGCTAAGTCCTCCAGTTGGATTTTGTGTGTTTCAGGGGGCTCATTCTGCGGTCGACACCAACCATTCCTACAGAGTGACATGGGCACGACCCCATAGACATAAGTCAGCATTAGCGGCACACCCACACCTGCAGGAAAACAGAAAGTATCAGAAACCAATTCAAATATATATTTCTCATAATCATTTCTATAGAGATTGAGTGAAAATATATTTTACATTTTTTCTTTATTACATACAAATGGTTATTAAAAGAGTAAGAGGGGTGGGGGGTTTGCGAGGGACAGACTTTTGTTCAAAATCAAAGCAGCTGAGGTCAAAATATCTTGGCTTTAAGTCCCTGGAAGGGGTCAGTATATAAAGACACTGGGTTCTAGACTTCCCATGATGCAATAGGATACTATCTTTTGCTAGACCCTTCTTGCCCAATAAATCCTCCCATCTTTCATACCCCAACTCCTCGTCTAATGGCACACTATAAAGTTAATGACTATGATGACTATAACTATTCTTGACATCTTAGCCGCCATATTTATGCAATGTTGTTCAAAATAATGCTGGGAACTATTGCTTATGCTCCAGGAAGTTATTTCTTTTCAAGGAACCATTCTATGTTTTGGTTTTTAAGAATTTTAATCGGCTGAATATCTTTTTCTATTGTTTGTTCTGGTATGGTTATTGCTGTTATTTCATCAATCTTATTTCGTCCCCTCATATTTTGTATATATGTTGTGAAACCTCTATGTGGTTCTGCTATATTTTTTACCTCAGTGAGGTAATTTCCTGCTTAATTAAAATTATACAATAAATATGCATTTATTATGATAATTCCTGCAATGGACACTTAAAAAGTTAGTCATAGGCAAAAAAGCAACCTGTTTAATGCAAGAAATGGATGCATTTACATGTGTGGTTGACACAAACCAATAAAATAATAGATGAAGTGTTCACTATAATGGATCGCCTGTCTTAATAATAACTTGTTAACTCTAGCAAAGGCAGTTTTATTTCACAAGTTCAATTTGTCCCCACTCTCCTTCATAACCTTCAAAAAAGTACTTTCAACAAGCCCCCACTCTCGATGAGCAGCAGCTTCCCTGTGCTGTGTGATTATGCAACCTGCGATTGAGATAGGAATTTGGGAGCACAAAGCAGCGTGCCGACCAAACAAAGGGACATCATTAACACAGCGGGAACACTGGGACACTATTGACTTAGCAACAGGGTGAAACCAGGGTAAGAGGATGAGCCTGCCAGCCAAACAGTTGGCAGAAAGTGAACGCAAGAGGCTGTGTGTGTGTGTCCATATGAGTCAAAAAGAGAGACACAGGGGTAGGAGATGAGGGTGAAGAGTACAGTGCGGCTAAATGTGTTTGAGTGTGTGTATGTGTGTGTATGTATGTGTGTGTGTGTGTGTGTGCGTGTGCGTGTGCGTGCGCCGAAGGAGGGCCTATCAGTGTGCCATAGAGTCATGGTTGTGACACTGCAGAGGGAAGCTGAGAGGCTAATGAAGCCTTAAAGAGTTCTGTTACACACACGAAAGCTACCTACAGAAGAAAGTAGTATGAGTCATCAAAATGCTACATTGCACTGTATGTGTGTCTGACAATAATATCAAGTGGTTTGTTTGCATACATTATATATCATGATTTATTAAAGGAATAATTTGATATTTCAGGATTTTTTTTCTATACTAATAAAAAAACTAATATGAGGGGAAAATAGGTATCTTGACTCTGTCATAAGCTAACAAAATCCAGCTACAAGCACCTGTAACGCTCACTGATGAACATGTTATACACTTTTATACATTTGGTTAATCTGTAAATAAAAACTATGGAGGGTAAAATGTGTCATTTCTACACATTTTCACAGTACAGATTAAACAAACAACATATAGCATGTTAATCAGTGAGCTTTAGCAGTGCTGGTAAGCCAGCCAGATTTTGTGCTAAGCTAAGTTAGCTGGCTGCTGTCGGTAGCATCATGTTTGGCCTACAGATATAAGAGTGGTATCAATTTGCTTATCAAACTCTTAGCAGCAATAGCAAATATGCATATTTACGTAAATGTCACACTAATTCTTTCATTTTAGGTTGATAACTGTATGTGTAGCATGTGAAAAGATGGGAGGTTTCTCTCACTTCTTGCTCTAGGAGTCCTTACTTATTATTATGACAGCTAGCAGCCAGTGTGCTGCTCACACCCACATGGATCATCTTTGTCTTTAATGGCACATGAATACACATGAATACTGCCCTCAGATATTAGAAATATAAAACTGCAGCTTTATTATTCAAATAGAAGGAAATGTTTTAAATTAGCATATTTAGCATATGATGTCTCTGGTGTCTGACAAACTCTTTATATTTATACTCTACTCAGAAGGTGGCCATGTTGTTGTTTGTTCCTTACCCACAGTGACAGCTGCTATGACCGGTGAAACAAACACTGACATCATCACCCCGCTTGCCACAGTCAAGTAGTGCTTACTTCCTGAGATATTGTTTTTCTTACAGCGACCATGGACCTGGAAGGCAATAAATAAAACATAAATTAGATAATGGAAATTGAATCTGTTCCTTGTTGTTGTTGTCGTTCTCTGCAACCACTTATTCCTGTCACTTATTCATATCCATCCCAGCATGCATGTGGGGGAAGGAAAACAGCCTGTGAGCCCTGTAAAAGCCATCACAGAGCTCCAACACAAAGACAAACAGACAGACCAAAATATTCACACTTAATGGAAATTAAGTGAACACTTAAGTTGCCCTCAGGTGCGCCATTAGTTTCCAATTCACTGGATTTACTGACTGTTTTGTACCTTGCGACCCATGTAGATTGGTATGCCCACAATGATGACTGGGATGGCGATGCCCGCTATAAGGGAGATGACCACCGGTGCTCCGAGCAACATGCCCACCTGCCACAGAACCTTGCGGGTTTGAGACCATGGCTTCTTCCCCCAGAATGTACATCCTGAGGGACTGAGGCATACAGGGGACACAATGGTACATATTAAAAATTTTAGCCACGTGAGCGTCATGGCACAATCTCCTGTCTGTCATTCTCATCACCTTTGTAATCCCCTTACTTTTCATCTAATGCCATCATCAGGTAAAAATGTTAATTTACCCAATACGTTGTTTAATGACAAAATATTAATACTTGAAACTAATAAAATTCCCATCAGCCTCAGCTAATTAAGAAACACTAGCCTGCTGAAGTAAGATGGTGAACCTGGTAATTATTACCTTTGAGCAATTATTTCAATGCTCTGATATGCCTAAGAGTTGCTAGTAAGGCTAGACTCTTTGTCTTGTTTTCACCTCATTAGCACAGACTTTTGGTATTATCCAAACGTCATTCTTAAAATATACACAAATGGTATGTGTACATCCACATAGACACACTCATAATCATCCCTTCCTGCTATGTTCACAAAAGCCTCATCATCCTGCAGGTCATGACCTTTTCATGCAGCCTTGTCCCACAATGACGAACATAAACCAATTTCGAATAATTATTTTTTAAGAAAACAAGTGAAATAAATGAGCACTGACAACAAAATGGCAACAATAACTGTCTGTCTCATTGCTGTCATCACATCATTTCACATCATTACCCAAACTGAATGACCTCATCTGAATTTCTCATTTTACCTTAGCCCTCTCTCCCTCAATTACAATCATTTGCAGCTACCATTCACATACTAATTTGTTTTACATACTGCTGCTAGATACATGGAAAAGCTGGGTTATTTAAGTCTGTTCACAAGGAGTCAATATACTAAATCAAATATTCTGTGACTTGATATGACATTAGGTAGAAACAATTTTAAAGTCTTAAAGTGTTTCTTCAATCTATTCTCAGCCTTTGGTAATGTGGTATAATTTAAACTGGCAAGGAAAGCTGCACAACACTGACTAATTGCTGTTTAGTCTTGATGAAGCAGCAATTAGCTTGTCAAAGAAGCGGTGACAATGTAAGCAACACAAATAGCACCTTAGGGCCATGCTATTTTTCAAAGCATGTGTTTGTATTACAGCAGCAAATGTCACTGGGGGCTGGGGATCTAAAAGCCTGACTTGGGGGAATTATGGTGAGATATGAAGGTTTTTCTCTGTTTCTTAGAAGTGGCAGATTTGCTGTCAGATGCTAAAAGCTTTGCCCTTCTGTAGGACGTTCACTGTAGTTCTTTAGTGTGAAAGACAGACAAGGATGACAGGAGAGAAAAGGAGAAGGGAACCAGGGGGAAAGGAGAAGAGAAGGTGTAAAAAGATGTGTAAATGTGGCTCATGCACAGAAAAACTCTATTCCTCATAAACACATATGTATGCATCACACAACATAACCCAAATGATACATGAATACATGAAAATTTCATTCATGTCTTTTTAAAACAGACCTTGGCCAACAGAAAGATTAAACTCTTCAATTGAGCTAATCAGCTTGTAGCTAGTCTCGTAGCTTAAATTACATATTCTGCCGCATGGAAATTTGGAGGCAGATAGAGCTGATTTATTGATGACAAGTCAGCAGTGACTCCCTTCCAGTAGTGGACAAATCAATGGAAGCCCAGGTCCCAAACACCAAGACAGTATTTGTCCGCTTTTAGATTGGTGCATAAAATGTCAGAAAAGAGACAAAAATGCCCCTCACAATTTTCATTAGTTGATTTGACCAACCGATAGCCCAAAACTGAAATATATTAAATTTTACAATCAGAAAGAAATAGCAAATCCTCACATTTAAGAAGCTGAAGCCAGTGAATGTTCAGCATTTTTGCTTGGAAAATGAACAATGTGTCTATTATTATATTTGGCATTGCTTAATTGTCAATCAACTAACCATTTCATTGCTTGTGTTCATGCGCACGAGTGTGACATGAGTACCTGAGGTAGTGCACGTCGGTGATCTCCTGCATACACAGCCAGCAGAACTGACAGGCACACACAGTGCAGTTCATACGGTTACAGCTGCCATCGTTGGTCTTCATGATGTAGGCACCACAGCGAGGGCACGCCTTGATCTCCTCTGCATCTTTAGCAACAGAGTAAATGTGTAAGGGGTGGCCAGACGTTCTGCAATATTCATTTAGCACTTTGTAAAATGTGATAAGGATCCAGGAAAAACAACCTGAAACGTCCTCTGATTTCTGGAATAAAGACAAAGAGAAGAACGTAACGGTGACAGCGAGTCTCACCTCCTCCAGGTTCTTCATTGAAGACGTACAGCGTAGAGGCATCGTTGCCGCCTGAGGTGTGGCGGGCTCGCTGACGCCGAGCCTGGTCACATGTCTGGTTGGGGTGCCACAGCTGCCGACAGTGGTAGCAGAACTCTGTGTCACATCCCTCACGGCCGCAGCTCAGCTTGGGACACTCTGCACAGCCGTAAGCTATCACTGCATAGCTGAGGAGAGAGAGAAACTGCAGATAACAAATGACAGATAATATGTTCATTGATCCCTAAAGGGGAATTCTTTGTTGGTCGGGATTCTTACTAAAGGACACCTCAGCAGGCATCATGAAGGTTTAATTCCTCTACCATGTTGCCATAACATGTTCAGCTGACACTCACAGTGGCTGCAGTTTCATTTAAATATCTCAGCTTTGGCTGGCTGACTGGAATAACTATAAAAAGCTGCAGTAAGTCTCTCATCTATTTCTCCATCGCCTTGTATTGTTCAGCTGCTCCGCCTGGTAGAGCACACTGAATTGTTCTTGTCGTCTTTGCTCGCAAACTGTACAATTGTTCGACTTTTTGCTCCAGTGAATCCCAATTCAAAGAGATACAACTATCTGTGGGACTGGTTTCCAGAGTTCAACACCTGAACCAGGAATAATTCCACCCTTAGATCTTGAGCAGTCATTATGATGATAACAAGGCGCTTGACGCCTGTGGACCTAATCTCACTCTTCAGAGGAAACATTAAAATACATTTTAATATTCAAAAGATTATGTGATTACTGATCAAATACAAGTGAAAGGAACCATGAGTGATTCACAGGGCGTTTAGGATCCGAGTTTAGGAGCAGAGTAGTAGTGAAAGTAGAGAAGCTCCTCTAGGCTTGTTCCTTTGGTATCTCCAGCCTTATGTGGTTTACAGCTTCATTAAAAAGGTAGATGAATCAGACATGCCGAAGGCCACACATACATAAGAGGATAATTAGATTGCAGCATGGATTCCACTTTGGTGTCAGATTAGATTTAAACTGACTGTGTCTGACTCTCTATTCAAACATGTTTTGGCTGAACAACAAAGCCAGTGTGGACCTGCTCATGCATAAAAACATTTGCAGGTATCAGTGAATACATTTATCAAAGCAACCTGCGATAATTGGATAATGTAGATCTACACTACCACACTTGATGTGGTGCAAAGATGTTTAAAGAGGTTCTGACAAAACATACAGCAACAGCAGCAGCAACGCCATAGGCTGCTGACATCATTCCAATCAATCATATTTTTACTTGACAGGCAGCACTGCACTTTTATTTTTTGCCCATGTAACACATCACAATTAGATCAAAGTTTTACCAAAGCCTTTTGGAAAACACACCCATATATATATTATAATTAATATATTAAATTTAAAGTGAGCGCAGAGAAACTTTCCCAGTAGCTGTAACATGCCAAGAAACACAGCAGAGCAACAGCAAAAGATAGGGAAGAAGAAGAGTTTTAGTATACATAAATAAAGTCTGTGCAAATGTTGACAAATGACAAAGGAAATGCAGTTAACACATTTTTTAAGCCTAAATGATATATACAATGCCTTTTGGTGTGAGAAAGTTAACGTAAACATAACTTTTAACATAACTAGCAAACTGTTTGCTTGTGTTCAAATAAATGTATATATTTTTATTCAGATCAATCTGGCAATCAAGCAGGCTAAGCAGCTTACATCATGCTAGTCGGGAACTTGATGTACACTTTATGCTCAGCTAAACAAACCAGGCGCTTCTTTTATGGATGCTGAGTAAAAGTGCTGCTATCTGACATCCACACAGGCACAGAAAGATTTCCACATGAAATCCTTGTAGTGCAGATTCTGTCTGTATACGCTGAAATCCCTTGCAGCTTCTCATTTAAAACCACCTACAGTAGAATCACATATGCAGCAAAGACATGACAAAACGTGCACATATAGATACAAGTGCGTGGACGTGCACAGAGCACCACACTGTCTCAGAGCCGGAATAATCTCCAGCTAAGCTTCTGTCACTAAGACCTCAAGGAATGTGTGTATGTTGAGAACATGGGAAAACACAACCCATAACTGCAAAAGACCAGTTTATATAAGGGGTCAACACTTCAAAGGCTCTTTTATGTGGGAGCTATTCATCATTTAATATTGAAAACACAAAACTCTTGATTCTCTGAGTTATATTTAATTCACCACAGCATCAGACAGATTGGCGTATTGATTTTTGCTCCACTCATTCATCATGATCATGCTGTGAGAACTGACAGTCAGGGAGACAGACAGTCTACCACTGAGTCCTGAACACCGGTGCATACGTGCTGTTGACCACAGATAGTCATTGAACACACACACACACACACACACATTATGATTTCCCATCAGAAGCCCTATCGTGTTACCCACCCATACACATTAAGGTGATACAGCAACGGATCATTGTTACATGTTGAAAACAATAGCAGAAGAGACGGAAGTTAACTCAGAACATGTCTTGTGGTTGCATGGCATTGTGGTCTATCGAGGCTGCTGTCAGTGGGGGCAAAAAAAACATGTTTCTGACTCTTCCACAGAGATGGATTTCTCTCTGTATAATTTATGACTATTCCTTAGATTAATCTCCATGTGACATGATGTAATCTACATTATAGCCAGTTATCCTCAGGGAGCAAGAAATACTATAAAATGGTGCCAGAAATGCCAGGCATATCACCAACAATGATTTAGTGTTACTGACTCCTAATGCTACATATATTTGGTGGGACTGTATGTAGCCCCACGTTCAGATATGTTGTCTAAATGTGTCAGAAAAGAGACAAAAGTTACCAAAGGCTTGCTTCATCATTCACAACCAGTCTGTTCTGTTTCAGGATCTGCAAAATCTTTTGGTTGCATCAACATTTAAACAGCATTGGGGTGCACGTGAAGCTCCAAGTGAGCTTACACTTGCTGTATGACAGTGGTCTGACAAGAGCTGCCATTACATTTAGGCATTTAGCAGACGCTTTTATCCAAACAAGAGCTTTACATAAAGTGCATAGAACCGTGATCGAAAACAACAAGATGTCTCATCAAACTTGTAAGGGCTGGTGATGAAACACAAGTGCTATAAGTAAGTATATCGATGCCAATGGCAGAATCGAAAAGAGTATTAAATCTAGGAACAGATTTTCTCTGTACATTCTCAAATACAATAAATTCAATACAATTCCATTATAATAACGTACAATATGCTATACTTGTAGAAATATGTAGAAAGTAACATCTTTTAAGTGCTGTTGTATTCCCGGAACAAATGAGTCTTTAGTCTTTTCTTGAAAGTGGCCAGACAGGTTGTTTCTCTGATGGACGTGGGGAGATGGTTCCACCCTTCCAGGTGAGGGTGAGTTTTTTGTCGATGGTGACCCCAAGGTTCCTGGCCGAGGGAGATGGAACGGCCATCGTGAAGTCCAGGGTGAAGGAGAGCTCATGGGAGATGGATGGAGAAGCAGGGATGACAAGGAGTTCTGTCTTAGCGAGGTTCAGCTGGAGGTGATGCTTGGTCATCCAGGCGGAGATGTCTGCTAGACAAGCCTCTATCCGAGCTGAGACGCCAAGGTCGGGCGGAGAGAACAAGAGGTAGAGTTGTGTAGCAGTGGTAGGAAAAAACGCTGATGATTGGTCCAAGTGTGGTGGTGTACAGGGAAAAGAGGAGAGGTCCAAGGACTGAGCCCTGCCAATGGGGACCGAGGATCTGACACGTGGCCTCTCCAGGAGACCTGGTAGGATCTACCCTCGAAGTAGATAGTGATTCACTGGATTGCACTGCCGGTGATGCCCAGGTCCAGGAGAATTGTGAGCAGGATCTGATGGTTGACTCTGTCAAATGCTGCAGACAGGTCTAGAAGGATGATGACAGATGATCTCCCCGCAGCTCTGGCAGACTGGAGGGCATCAGTGACCGACAGGAGGGCAGATTCTGTGGAGTGACCGGACTTGAAGCCTGATTGGTTGGGGTCGAGCAGGTTGTTCTGTTTGATGAAATCAAACAGTTGATTAAAAACAGCACGTTCAAGTGTTTTGGACAGAAATGGTAACAGAGATACTGGTCTGTAGTTCTGCAAGAGGGATGGGTTAAGAGAAGGTTTTTTGAGTAATGGTCTGACACGGGCCTGTTTGAAAGCAGAGGGGAAGGTCCCTGAAGCAAGAGATGAGTTAATGACATGGAGAAGAAATGTTAGGATGGAGGGGGAGAAAGAAGGAGAGGGGAGGGAATAGGGTCAAGAGGACAGGTGGTAGGGCGGTGAGAGAGGAGATTCGTGATCTCAGTCTCAAACAGTGAGGAGAAGGTGGTGAGATGTACTGCCAAATTCTCTGAAACACCTTTGGAGATGGCTTATGGGACGGAAATAAACATTCAATTCACGGGCAACAGCTCTCGTGGACATTCCAGCAGTCAGCATGGCAATTGCACGCTCCCTCAAAACTTGCGACATCTGTGGCATCGTGCTGTGTGATAAAAACATTTTAGAGTGGCCTTTTATTGTGGCCAGCCCTTAGGCAATAATCATGCTGTCTAATCAGCATCTTGATATGCCACACCCGTGAGGTGGATGGATTATTAGGTTCTCACTAACACGAATTTAGACAATTTTATTAACAATATTTGAAAGAAATAGACTTTTGTGTACATAGAAAAAGTTTTAGCTTCAGCTCATGTAAAATTAGAGCAATAACAAAAGTGTTATTTTTTTTGATCAGTGTAGAATAAAATGTCTGATATTGTGGATAACACACCTGTATATCCTGAGGTACACTGATAAATGTCTAAAATTATTTTTAAGTGCAAACTGTGTTAAAAATCACAAAATCTGGATCCTCTCAAACTATCATGTTATGTCATGGTGAGAGGAGAGTCACATTCACAGCTCCAATCTACCCCACACCTGAAGTTGAGGTTAAGGGTAGGCGAGGTGAGCAAGCAAGCAAGGGATAATTTGATTAAAGTCTTAGTGAGTGAGAAAAGGGAGGAGGTAGCAGCAGCTCTGGTCTGCAGAGAGAAACACAGATCAAACATATTCACACTTCAGAAAAATACAGCATTTCACCACAAGAGCACTTTTTTTCTCGTTCGGTGGATGACATTTTATTTGATCAACCTGACTGGAATTAAGAAACTTCCTATTGAGCGTTTTTAACCTGCTGAGGGGGCACAGGAAGCAGAAGTACTGAAAACAGGAAGTACCATCAAGAGCAGGGTATCACCTTTAAATAAAATCATCCCCTACACTTGCATGTGACTATTTTAACCCATTACGTGACTAATTTTGACTTTTTATGTAAATGTTTCAACTTCCTAACAGACTAAGCTGCCCTACCTAATTTGCCAGCTTGCTAATCTAACTCAGAAGTGAATGACAGAACAGGGCTGAGGGTAAAACTGGGAATTAAAAGCAGATAAACATATTATATTTGCCTGTTTTTGCTCCTCTTCTTTCTAGCTTAATTTCACTCAGCCAGTGTGCGTGGTAACGTCACCCGGAAGCACACTGGTGTAAACAGAGCGGCATGACCGCTAACTTGAGTGTTGAAAAGTTCAGCAGTATTGTCCCTTCTGTA
>JAVQJL010048952.1:0-18961 GCA_036024295.1 Nannoperca obscura
CAACCATATCGTCTCTCCCAACAAAAACTTTACTTACTTTTTCGGAAAATGTATTTACCCCCCCCCCCCCCCCCCGTATGATCGACAGCTGAGGCCCTGCGTGTTAATATTTCACATCACCGAGTGTTATTCATTAAAACACACACCGCGTTCAACAAACGCAGCTGTCACGAGGAATCCGAACAGTCCCCGCGGCTGCAGGCTGCAGGCTGCAGGCTGCAGCGGGGGTTCTTCTCGTGGCAGGTAAACGTGCAGAAGCGGCGTGTTGCTTAATGCTTCTGCTGTCATGGCTCTCTGTGAGGCAACGACTCATTTTGAGACTTTGTGAATGAAGACTTTCGGTCCGTCATTAACGCACGATGCTCGCTGATGTAACGAGCAGAACCTCGTGGAGTTTACGAGCGAATGGTTTTTTTTTTGAAATCCCAAGAAATGAAATATTTCATGTTAAACTGTACAGAATTTTACAGTAGTGCGCGAGGCACGGCGGATCCTTTTGTTAGGTTGCCCCAGCACATGCAGACTGTCACACTTATTTGGAGAAGTTGCCATTACCTACCCCATGAGCGATGTGGTTCAGAGCAGCGAAAAGACGCTCCGACAAATATTTGTCTCCGTGTCCTCACATGTGGTCACCAGTTTCCACAAATGCCGCGTCAAAGTTCAGCGCTTTCTTCAGCTCCGGGCTCGGCAACGATGACAATCAAAACTTTGGCGGAGGACTAGGCGGCGTGTCCTGTCTAGTCATTGGTAAATCCATACCAGGCTGTGCGCCACCGCGGAAACCGTACGATCACGCGAAAGCGCTACGATTCCACAACACGAGAAACGAGGAAAGCCAAAGAGGACTTTTTTTTTTTTTTTAAGAATGGAGACTGCACTTTCTCTTTTGTCGCTCTAATCCAACAGTCCGTCCGATTGTCCTCCTGCTCTCTGGGAACAACAGCTCCACGGGGCTGTGGAGCGTCAGGGAGGCACGCACACAATACGCGGCCGCACACACACAAACCCACACCCACACACACGTTCACACACACACGCGAGAGACCGATTGTATGAAACGTCATATACCCATAAAGAGTCGCGGGTCTCAGTGTCGAAATACAGCGTTGAAGCGGGTTTGCGGACAGCAATTAATATGGAAAATACTTTTTAAGCCTATTTCTGGACCTTTCCCCCACCAGCACACAAATGAAGTCCAGATGTTCCACCTCTTCACTTCCTCTCTCCTAGCAGATCCCAGCATGAACCAAAGTCTACACTTTTCAGCTCATCCTGGCTCCTGGTTTCCCCTGAGAGCAGTGGTCAGCTGAAGTGAGATGAAATGAATAGGTTCTCCAGTGTTGAAGGGGCATGACATATAGACATTTACATTTGACCTGCTCCTACTTGTGTGACTTTTCATTTTAAAATGACACAATTTTGTTTGTTGTTTTCTGATGAGTCATTTAACATTTATCCTCCAGGTCTGGGCATAGGTGTAGTAAGCAGGGTGAGGTGAAGGTACGTCAGGGTTGTTAGTCACCAGGGCTGTGCCCAGACATACAGCGGGGCAGGTGCTGGAAGAGCCTCTATCCAACCCCAGAGGATGTGATAATGTCTTCACAGTCATTACACTCACAGTCATCCCAAGTGGCTATGGTGTCATGTGTCTGTGATAAGACGAAGGAGCTGCATAATGTTGTTATAGTATATTAGTTTATCTCATAAAAGATCTAGGCGCTCCCCAGCTCCTGTGCTGGAGACAGTTGGATTTGCTTCAGGGAATTGTGGGTGCATTATCAAGATTTCTGAAATGCATTATCTGATTTATTGATTTTCAGAAACTGCTTGAGAGAAAAGAGCCAAATGGAAATGGTTGTGTGTGATGAGTTAGAGCTAAACTGCCCAAAGACCAGGAAGCAGGTGGTACCTCTTCAGATTCACACTCTTATCAACTGAATGGCATCAGAGCACATTAGGCAGGGAAATCACCTCACTGCTCATCATATAGTCTGCAGCCTAGGGGGATAAATGAAACATCCCCAGTGGAAACACACCAGGAGTTCCCAAATGAGTCTCGGTGGGTATGGTCTCTAATAAACACTTTCAACAACTTTGACTCATATTGTGTCTGTTGGTGGAGAAAGTGTTGAGATTGTGCAATCCACTCTCACCGCACTCAGTCGGCCCTGCTGCCCACGCAGTAGCTGGCATTTGTAAAGTAGAAAAAAGAAGAACTTCTTGTGAAAAACTTTGCAATACCTCGGTTGGAGTTGCTCAAATCTTTCAAACTGAAATCTCAGGAGATGGAGACAACTTTAACGGTTTAACTGTGCATCTTCAAAGCTTTTGTTGTTCACTTCTTGTAACGTGCCGGCAGGTTGAATGAGCAGTGTGTAATGGCTGTTTAGTAGACAGGTTTTATGGACTGTCTTCCCACTGTTAGTGGGTGTATGATGGGACTCTTTCAGGAGCTGCTCCACTAAAGCTGCCCCACTGCTGTGTCTCTCACTAAGCTTTTAGGGGAGGGGTCAAGAGCCCTGACCTCACTTCCTGTTGGGGCTCCTCACAAGCATTCCATTGTCTGTGAGAATGTGCACGGGCTCAGGGGATTCTGCACATCTGGCAGCTGTTATTAGCAACCTCCTGTACCCACCCTCCCACCCCCAGAGTAGATTATTACATGTGTTGGTGGATGTGTTCCCCCACAGCACACCTCAAAATAAACTCTCTGGGATAGCATTATTTCATGAGCCACTTCTGTGTTGCCTTTTTTTTTTGCAATTTGCAATTTGCATTTTATCTCCCATCTTAACGTTGGACAGAGCCAGGCTACCTGTTTCCAGTCTTTGTGCTAAAGCTAAGCCAACCGGCTGCTGGCACCAGCGTCATATCTATAGAAACATGACAGTGGTGTCAATCTTGTCTTCCAACTCTCTTTTCCCCAAATGTCAAATGTTTCCCTTACACTATCACCTTTACACCAGACAGACTACAAAACTGCACTAGAAGCATTAAAAAAGAATGTGGTCACCTGACCTAGGTTTGAACTTACCAGAAGTGGGCCATGTACAAAGGTTTCAAGTCACAGATTGGGACGCGTGCAGCAACAGAAAGTAGGTAATGCATCAGACACACAACCGTATCATTTGTATTACTCATCTCTGTAGACCTTTCTTCAAAGAACACAAGACCCAAAAAGGCAAAGCGGTCTAAGAAGAGTGGCTAAATATTCTATGTCCCTACTTTTAGACTTTTAGAGTATTACACTGGGGATATCATTAACAGTAAACTCTTACTGTTCTCATGCTCTGTGTTGTGTGAGATGTGGGAATTTCCAACCCCTGGTTATCTCCATTTCTATAGTACATAAAGTTGAACCCCAGAAGCAGCTGTCAATATGTATTGTATGAAATGAGGGCAACACATACGGCCCCAAACAGGCCAATGCGTGATCTTGTTTTTTTCTTCATGTTTTGAGTCTTTGGTGTGTTTGTTATGTACACTATTCTATCCAGACAAAACATGTCTGAAGATAACAAAGTGTTTCTATTACAAACAGAAACTATACAGAAAATAAGTTGTAGGGGACATATCTTCCATCACTTCCTCTTCCAAATTAAAAAACATTTTCTCTTTACCGCACAGACACTCATGACCCACGTTAGATGTGTATTCTTAGCGATGTGAACGTTCTTCTGGTCATGTGCATCAATGTTGTCTGGCTGATGCGGGATTCTCAGGAGATTGTAGATCACGTCAAAGGAGAAGGACAGGAAGCTGTTGTCACCACTATTTGGTGGAACATGATTAGATGCACGCTGGTGATAGATTCACGCTCAGACTAGCTCTCTGGAATTTGCACGTAAATCACAACTTTATGTGCATTTTAGCCGGCTATACTGCTTTGTTTAAATCATTAAAGTATAATGTGGGGCACCGGGCGTACAGTTAATTGACACAGTCAGCGCTTGTGGCAGTAGAGGTTTAGTTTCCTCTCTCAACACCCAACAGCACAAGAGCTGCCTGGAGTCAGTGTGGCTTATCTCTCTCTACACTCCAAACAGCGGGCTTAAGTGCTGGCTGTGCCACATGTCTCTGCTGTTCACAGGTTTAGAAGGAATCCGTCCGCCCTGCATTCACTCCCCCAAGACCTGCAGTGTTATCTTACCGCTTATCTCCAGAGCATAGACTTTTTTTTTTTCCCAGCACAAAAGAACTCAGATTCTTTTTACATTTGATCTGTTCTTTGTGCTGGGATAACACCTGAATCACTGTCTGCATTCAGGTCACTTTATCTAATCACACACACACAAAGGAAATATAGGCCTCATGTCAGTGATATATGTATTTGTGATCATTTAAACATTGTGTTTAACTTGCATTGTTTGTGTGTCTGTGTTGCATTTTATCCTGCGTGTCTGCAACAAAACATATTTATGTATTTATCTGTATTTTCTTCAATGTGCTTTTACAATTTTTCATTCCTCCACTCCTCTACTGAAGTGTCTCTAACGCGAGTATAGTGTTACCTTATTTTTACAATCAGGACTGGAAAGACTGTTCCCATGGTCCACTTCTGCACAAGTCTGTGTACTGGTTACCATGCTTTAGTATTAGTATTGGGTGTCTGTTGTGTTCACTGTCTGTTAGAGGATAGTAAAGTGAGGAGGCCCACATGGTTGTGTGTGTGTGTGTGTGTGTGTGTGTGTGTGTGTGTGTGTGTGAGTGTTGGGGGATATGACCTTTGTGGTTTTCTGCAGATTAGGGCAGTGTTTATAGAGCCTTGCTGAAGTACCCTTAGCAAAACACATTCAAATCCACACATCCATTATTAGACTCCTTTCCATTCAAATTATAACTGGGATCGTGTGTGTTTATACTGTAGCAGGAACAGTCACAGGAGACGTGATGCACCTCCTGTCGTCTGTGTGCTCAAACAGTCATTTGACGGTTGCAGAGGTGTCTTTTCTTAGGTGCAGAAAGAGCATAAAGACCTCCGTTTAGCGCTTAGCAGAGCCAAAGATAGGATCCCTGTCATTTGATCTTCAGAGGCATCACAAAGGGCACAGCTAAAAATCTGTTGTTTTGACCTGAAACCATATGGCAGCCATCAGTGGCCCCTCTTGCATTGGCAAAGAAATCCAACCTTGACATTTCTTGCTAATTCATTGACCAGAAAGTAAGTTCAAAAGGTTAGGTTTGCATGTGCATGTATGTGTGTGTGCACCTGCGTGCATTTGCAAGAATCAATCGTGTTGTCGCAGTGTACATTGCTTTGTGGTTAGGGGATCCCACTGACACGGGTTGTCAAGAGAGGCTTCTTTGCTATTGTGCCACGTTTAATCTGTAATAGTTATGTATTTCCGACCAGTCGTTAACCTCAATGCTGTTTAGTTTCAGGGTGCTACGTGCTCGTGCTTGTTGCACAGCAGTCACTCAGCACAACAGAAATAAACAGACCTGTCCTTCTTTGTCTGCTCATGCAGAACGTTTCTGAAGAGTTTACTGGGAAAAGGGAAGGAAGGAGGGGTATGGTAAATTAGTTGAAAAAGGAAATTGAAAAAGGATGGATGTGTGTGGGGAGAGGAGGGAAGGAAGTGAAGTTGGTCAATAGAGGGTAAAATAAGATTTCAGTAGTCAGGCCTGCCTGGAGAAGCTTGCACAGGTAGTCTGGATTCATTGAGCTGATCTTTGTGTATTTTTGCTCAAGGCACAGCACTCTGTATTTGTTTGTCAAAAGGCGCACATTTCTCTCCTCGAGCAGACCTTATCTTCTGTTTCAAGCTGGCACTTGACTGCCGGGGTCAATGTTGGGGGTCATCAGATAAGAAGGATCAGGGTCAGGCCATTAATTTAATCCAGCGTTTTTTTACCAGCCTTTTTCATGACCTAAACCCCTCAGCATGCCCTCAGTTAAATGTCAAGTTATGTTGTCAAAGTGGTAAAATCTATACAATAAAAGGGATGGCAGGGGGTCAGCAGGGGGCTAAATCTCACACTCTCCTGATATAGCCTGAAGCACTTCAGTATTTAAAGCCGATCTCACAAACACACTCACACACATACACAATGAGCATGACTCGGACCCGGCCTGGATGTGACCTAGACAATCACATGGACACAGAATGGGAGACCAATTTCAGCAGGTACCATATTATTCGTAATTTGATTTGTTGCCAGAAAAACGGACACATATGGACTTAAAAAAGTAAAAAAAAAAAAAGTGTTTATTTTTTCAATTGTCCTGGAAAACCAGTACATTTGTATTTATATAGCCCATATCACAAATCACACAATTGCTTGTACAGCATACAACACCCTCTGTCCTTATAGACTCCCTACAAAAACAGGGAAACAGTAAAAAGATGGAAAATAAATCTCAGGAAGAGCAACAGAGGAGGGATCCCTCTCCCAGGATGGACAGACATGCAATAGGTGTGTGTAGAGAATAGACCAACATAGTAAAGTTACGATGGACAATCATAATGACAAAATTATAAATAGATTCTAACATATATAAAGAATATGGATCCTGGTGGAAGATGAGCAACATCAGGTGTCAACTCACCTTTTCCAACTTATTATTACAGTAATGCTTTATAAGGGTTATTTTTCATCTAACAGGTAGATAAGGTTATCACTGTAAATCATTGATAGGAAAAGTCATGTGCAATAGTTTTTTGATTGTGTATTATAGTGTATTTCATTATGTCATTCAAAGTCACCTTTGAACAGGACAGAACCCCTCCCAGGTTTATTGGCTGGACACTGTTGCCTCCCCTGTGGTCAAGTTCCACACGCCACCCGGGAAGTGGCGCTTTGATCAGCACACTGCACACATTTTTCCCATCATCATCTCACTTCCCTCCCTGGTGTTTATTATTGACTGCAGCTGGAACACCTCCAGTCGCTCAGACCTCACTCCACCAAGGTCGTGCTGACAAAATCCCACTCTACAAAGCTGAAACAGCCCACCTCTGTTTGACTTTAACTCAAGTTAGCATCTGCATTTGTAGCAGCACGAAGAAATCTTTCCGTACAGGTTCAGATTAAATATGTCCTTACGTCCCTGAGTCGGTATTGGTCTCAGTAAAACACATGCTATGGGATATGAGTTCTTCCCCCTTCTTCACATTGTGTTACTCTTTAACATAGTACAAGAAAGAAAGAGAAAAAAGATGAAACATTAAATCATTCCGTATTACAGGTTCTTTGTGGACACACTAGTACAAAAAGGTTCACCAGCCACTTTAATCACTCTAAAAAACAAATGGGTATAGTCCTATCTAATGCATGTGATTGTTGACAGGGAAGGGCTTCTGCCACTGTATCTGACTCATCCCTTTAAGCCCTGAGCTTTTCTAAGCTATTGGTAATCCTGAGTTGCAGAACTGCATTGTGAAATCTGAAGTATTTTGTTTCCATCCAAACGATTTAATTATGCTTTTGGCATTATTTTCTCGTGTGTCGATATGTCACATTGACAACAGTCGTTTTAACTGGTTAGTGGGTAATTTGAAAGTGCTGCTTAGAGCAAGTAGCAAGTAAGACTGTAACTTAATTTCAAAAGTGCAGTAACTTTCCCAACACTTCAGTATGGGAGGAAAAGGAAAACATTGCATTCTGGCCAAGAGAGACTGGTAATATTGATACAGCTGTCTTCTAATTACATGATGACCTCACTGGCCACATCCAATCAAGTTCAAAATTACTTACCACCCACAGCCCGATCTGTAATAACCTCAACAATTAAAGGAAAGTTACCAGATACCATAGAGAAGGAACCAAATTGCAAGTTAATCCTTTCATACACATTAGAAGCACCACTGTAGAAGCACAATATAAACAATACTTAAAAAGATAATTAAGTGCAGCTCCAGATTCCACAGACTTGCTCAAGAACTGGCAACCCATCCCACATACAATATCCCATCACTAAATAATAACTATGCTTGCTAATGACATCTAGCTGTCACTTTTTCCCTGCTGATGATCCATGACTTAAGCATACCACCCTCTGTTAGATTTCTCTCTGAATACATTTTGAGGAGCCCTAGAGTCAGTAGATCTGTCGTCCCTGGATACACACATCTGTGCATGAGGTTTTCACATGATGATGATGACTCTTAGCTCATGCAGCTGCTTGCCAGCTGGGCTGGTTCTGCTTGGAGATTTGTGAGTCATGCCATTAGAGCTTAAAGTCTGCACGGTGACTGAAGACTGATGCTTCATTAACTAATCAGCCTGCAGGTTTGATACCGGTAGCATCTGCTGTGAAAAACACATAAAGGGATAATTCCTTCAGGCAGTTGGGGTGGATGATGGGAAACACAAAGCCAGAGGTGTGCATGTATATGTGCGTGACTGACTGACCATGTTCAAGTGTTCAACCCTAAAATGTAGAATTTGGCCACAGTGCAGCTGCCACAGAGAATGCTCCATAAAACTGATGAATTTCGCTGCTGGATAACAAAAAAGAAATGTGGCTTTAATTAACAGCTCACACGAATTCTATGACTGGCAGTAATCTCACTAACTTAAAACAGATTGAATTAGACATTCTTCCTTCTGCTAAAGCTGCAGCAGGACCACCGTTTTTACAAAATTTGAATGGTGTTACTAATCCAGACCCAAGATTGTTTTCTGATGTTGTACCCACACATTTACACAAAATCTTTCATATTTTGTACCACTAATTCAGACCATGAGCAAATCATTTTGGAAACCAAGCCTTTCAGTAATTCATAACCCAATACTATACTATAAAATGGTGGTCACGCTAAATATTTAGCCAGTCAAGGTGTCACTTTTTAAATGATGTTTGTCTCATTTTTTACTGACTCTGCTCAAATAAATTCACACTGCTTCCAGCGGGAAAGAGCAGAGAGGGCCCCCTGTACTAACTGTGAGACTTTCATTACTGTTTTGAAGACCTCCTTCAGTTCCAGCTTTCTTCTTCTTCTTTCTCAACTTTGTACTTCGGGTGAGTGCCAGTCACCTAATGATTTACACCGCTGACCTCAACCAGTTCCAATAACATGGCTGAATTTTAGGTCTCCAACTTGGAGAAACAGCCCTTTAACCTCTAGGGACCCGGAGAGGCTTTAAGTCAAAGCAGCTTGCAAAAGGAAAAGACAGACTGTTCATTAGCTCTCCAGCTCGGCTCCTTCTGGAGGTGAATTGATTTAACGGCCTCAGTGAAATATTACTCTTATCCTGGCCTCGGACCGCTCTTGCCCCCTAACCCCTTCCTTGGCCGCCCCCCTTCCCCCTCAGAAGAGCCCTGAATTCCAGGAAAAGTTGCAGCAAAGTTCTGGCTTCCATAAATCACAGTTTCACTCCCTAGCCGCTCCCTGCAGAGATCCGAGGGAGAAACATCATCCCCTTTCCTTTCCCCGACCCCCCCACCCCAGCTCCACCCCCTCTTCTGACTGTTTTAATGCGGCATAGAGCAGCAGATGAGAACTTCCTCACCCTTTTACCATAACCTCAACAGGTCTCACTTTGAGTCACTCACTGTGCGCTCAGATCTTTACGGCCCCGTCTGTCACACCACAGTGGCGTCAAAGTCATGCTGCTTCAATCAGTCTCCCTGCTTTATTAACCTGTTAGTGTTTCTGCATCTGGTCATGGTGTCGTTAGGCCTTTATAGCCCGCAATCCACAACTACGGTGCCAGTCAGGTCTGACTGACTTCTATCTCCTAACTGTGTTTTTACAGAGGCAAAGAAAAAATTTGGGACTGCGGGAGGGAAGCCCAACCCATGTGAGTGATAGACCTGTTTCTGCATGCCCAATATACGCATGCAAGCTGATTAATACACCGGGTTAGGTTCACATATGAAAGGCTCGGTTTCTAGGACAGTAGGGCCAAGGGCTCTGACAGGAACTCTCAACACAGCTCTCATGAATAGCACATAAACAAGAACATCCGTAAACAGTTTAGAAGACCCATTTGGACTTTGTTCTAGAAGGCTGGGTGGGAAAGGGGGGATTCAGAAAGGGGACGAAGACAGGAGGGGCGGGAGAGTGAAGCACTGCAGCTGATACTCCCTCTATGGCAGCCCAATTGGGAGGAGCAACATCAGGCTGCCTCTGTTCTCCTTTGGGACGTTCTGCCTGTACAAACAAACCGACCCCGGGCCTCTGGTCTAATGGGAACCAGACCTGCTCAAGGACCAAATGCCCCCACCCCCCACCCCCACCCTATGACCAACGCTCCGCCAACTCACACTCCAGCTGAAGGACGCACTTCAATTATCCCAAACAGACCTGAAAATATTCACTGTTCCTTTCCTCAATTTTCCCACACAGCGGCTCATGACGTTCCACATCTCTCCATCAGCACTGACCTCCTTGACCCATCGAGCAGCCAGACTCCAGTGACCCGCACTTATCTCCACAGACACACTTTCTCTCACTTTCACATGCTTTTGCTATCAGTCCTCCTCTCTCTTTCCCTCCATCTATACATCACACATGCCCACACAAAGGTTTCTATTGACTCGTGTACTCGACACTGATGACCTTTTCTTTTCCAGTCCATATCTCTTTGACAAGCTGTGATTTTTTTGAACCCAGTTCCACGTGACAGTAAGGTACATTTTCCATACAAGTAACAGCACAATTATATCTCCTCCAAATGACGAAAGCATTCCTAACCAGAGGCACCGCTGTGACCTGCTGAGTGAGGGCAGCTCATCCCCGGCTACAAAGTCTGAATGTTCTCATTGTGAGGGTTCAGAGTTTATCAGTGAATGTCCTCCCAGTCTCACTGCTGTCTCTATCTGAATGTTCTGTTTCACTAAAGTATGAATATTGGCACTGAGTCAGACGAAGGGTAGAAAGGGCTCTTAAAACACATAGAGCCTCCACATTGACTGCATGTCTGATGCAGAGAGGGCTGACTGTGATATGGCCTGGTGACAGTAAGCCTCACGTACATATGGTGCTGTTTAAATTGCAACACTTCTATTTCCTGAGACTAGATTGAGATATAAATACACGTTAAAGCTTCCTTCTTTCACTTTTCTTTTTACTTTAGAAACCCTGGTGTGTGTCCTAGAAGTGCGTGTACACATGCATAATGAAAACTGTTTTCAAGGCCATAAAGGTTATTTGAGCATGGTAGTATCAGTGATAGAGTCACTGACGCCAAGTGCCTGGAAGTACGGCACATTTCTTGAGGAGAATGAGCCGTGTCTGATGAGTTGGAACGAATTGACAAACATTGGATATGACGGCATTCAACTCCCACACACACATCTAGGCACAAACCGGTCAATGTTCCCTACGGCAAAGATCTGTGATGAGCTGAGCTCAGTTGCTGCCTGACTAACAGTCATTTGGTATCAACACCCCATCCCCCCACCCCCCGCCCACGCACACACACACACACACACACACACACACACACACACACACACACACATCCTCCACTAAGATTCTCTGTATTTCTCTTTCTCCGCTAAAGCGCTATGGGATTCTGGCAATGCTTGTGTCTTTGTGCAGAGCATGCCAGGAGTGGCCAAGCCCAGACACAACCCACTGGAACTGAAGTGTTTTTCTGCAGAGTCAGCACAAAGCGAGACCAGCCGGTAACAAACGTGTTGCAACTCACTCACTTCAGGCTCCCTGAAAGAGGTTAGGAGTGGGAGGTGTGTATGGGATGTAAAAGACATTAGCTTGAATGTGTGTTTACAACATTGAGTGCTTGCTCAAATTAGATGTGTAGATGTGTGTATGTATAACGTGCTATTGGGAGCGTGCATTGGTGAGGCTGTGTGTTTGTATAAAATAGCTCCAGGATATGTGTAATTGGTGCTCCATTGATCCACTCTAAACATGTACTCATGTGCCACAGTTCTGATGGATGAAATGGAAATGGATCAATAACGCAGCATAAAAAATGCTCCGAACAAAACATCCAGCAGTTTGATAGAAAGACGACATTCTTTTTTGTGCGTAGTGTATATTTCTTCACTTGTTTTTTTTACTGTAATAAAATAGTGTTACGTGGCCTTGTCTGTTTTTACAGTACAACATACTTAAATCTTGCAACATAACCACAAAGAACATGTATTATGCTAGCCTTGATAAGACCAGGTGGGTGTGTCAAGCCAGGAGTTGAATCAGTGTTTATATTCCCACTCATGTCATTTGTTTGGCCACAGAACTTTGGCAGGAAGGGACTGACAAACAGTCAAGGTCATTGACCCACTTCAGGAAAAAAGCCACCAATCCGTTTGCATGTCCCTGATGTTTCAAATTAATGATTATTCCCTGATGTAAAAGGCGACAGAGCAGTCTTTGTCTATTAATGGTCATATACACACCACATCTTTGTCCATTAATGGTTAAATATACCACCATCTTTTGTCATTTGTTAAAAGCTCCTTCCTCTTTGCTTCTTTGTTTTCATCAACCACATTGTTCTACTGCCACGTTGCAACAGTTTGGAGCTGGGGAAGTAGAGACACCTGGATCTTGCTACTTTTCCACTGAGATTGTTCCAGAGCATTTGGTCATGGGTTGACAATGATGATGTGGCATGGTCTGATAGTGAGAAACTAGGAAGCGTGGGGACTCCACACCCTCGTGGCCCCTCATCGCTCTCCCGTCTCCTGAATCAAATGTGCAGAGATGTGTGGGATTACTCTCACAGGAGGAACTTGAACCCTCTGACTTCCTGCATGCTGATGAGGTCACTGGTCTCAGTGGGAGTGTCTGTGAAATGCATGCTCAATAACAGCCGACGGACGGCAAGGCATGGCTGGACAGGGAGGAGGGATGAAAATGAGGAATGGAAGATGTAGCGAGGGTAGAGTAGATGACAGGTTGATATGGGTTTGGAAGAGGGGGGGGGGGATAGACTGTCCAGTGGCTGTCTCTAGTGAGCCTGAGGCAGTTGGCAGAGCACAGCATGTGTTCATGTTATGGAGAGGACTCAGCTTTCTCTTAAACATTTTGACAAGGGGGAGGGGGTGTGAAGGCTACACAGCCAGGAAAATCTCACAAAATGGTTGAGATTGTTCCCGTCTCTGTTTTTTATTAATCACATATGTGTCAGTTGGTAATCGCTATCCAAGGCAGCGTATAGACCTAAAACCTGACTTTATGTATTAATCTGTGGGTTCAGATCGGTCTCATGACTTCATATGACAGAAAGCTCTGCTTTGCCCTGAGGCTGGCCTCATTTATGACCAACAAAATGAGGGCAGCCTCAGGGCAATCAACAAGCCACATGATTGACAGTCACGGTATCACGATAAAGTCCTTTTGCCCAAAAGGGAAAAGCCTTACACTATATACGGTATAAGGAACTTCTAACTTGTGGTATCACATGCTGCTCCCTGTCAGCTGACCTTCCTCTCTCTGGCTCCCAGCTAATGTCAGAGCACTCTTGAACAAAGAGGGGTTTGCCTTTGGTCCCAGTGAAGGTCAGGTTGCTCTGAGGTGACCCTAAAAGCAGCAGGACCTAAACTGCTGTGAGGCTAACGAGGGGGGGGGAGCACCTGGTGCACAGCGCCTGAGGCTGCGGCCCTATAGGTAGGGGTTAGGGGAAGGAAGGGAGGGGCAGGATGGTGATCACACATACAAAGCCATCTTGTTTTAGGCCAGGCTCAGATGGAGCTGCTCTGTTGCCAAGGGTCCAGATCCCTACATCCTGCCGCCCAGTGAAAGACCCAGTCTTCAAACAAGCTGCATGAACAAAGAGCCATACAGGCTCTGTGCATGAGCACCCATACACCACCCCTCCAACACAAATAGAAAGAGTGCACTGTATTTCACTGTATCTCCCATCATCTGTGTTTTTACTTCCCAATGCCACCCTCATTTAACTCAAAGTTTTTCTCAAGAGGTCACAGTTTCCTACACTAACTCTCACAAAACAATGCAATTAAGTAATTCTCTGTAAAACACACACAGCTTGGTCAAAACACACACAGTTATTCCCCCGCCATCATCATCTCCCTGTGTTTCACCCTTGGGCAGCAACAGCATAATGCCTTCCAGATGTTATGATGCTGTACTCTTCAGCCATACCAAACCTTGGAAGTCAGTGCCCCTCTCTCGTGGTGTTAATGGTGCCCAGGAGGCCTCTGAGGGGGGAAGGGGAGGTCACAAGACCTTTCAAGCTCCTACTGCGCCTACAAAAAGACCTCAGCATCCTTTCCCTTTCAGAGGGTAATCGTTGATCTGATTTTCTTTTGCACTGATCAGCAGGGTTTCAAATGAAAGACAGCATGAAGAACATGGTTGTGGTTTAAAAGACATCCTGGTAACATTTCAGAAAAGAAGGTGTGCTTACAAACAGGGCAACAAAGGCCACTGCAGCTGTTCAGATGGGTAGTGGTGGTAAATACTATTAGGTTTCATTTGTCTGCGTCCTCGGGTAGGGCTTTTGGGTATCTTGTGTCAGCTGCTCCTCATCAACTTATTACAAACCTACCAGTGTTTCTCTTCTTTCCTTTTATTGGTCTAGTTCTATGAGCTTCTAGCATAAAAAAAAAATCAATGGCTACTCTCAAGAGCTAGCTTGTGTTACCATCTTCCCTCCTTCCCCTCCTCGTGACCCTCACTAAATGATCTTGTGACACAGTCTCAGATTTATGTTCCATACAATGTTCCAAGCTGTGCTCTATTAATCTGTAAAAGGCCAATCATTAGGGCCCTATCTGTTTCTCAGTATGGACACTCAAACATCCTGGGACATGGTAGACAGCCACAATCCCTCAGGCCATGTTGTTCAAAATGCTAATCTCCTCTTTAAAGCCAGCGATGGAGCTCATCTGTCTGCAACAGAAACTGTTACTTTATTTATCTTCATTTGCTATGGAGGTTTGCGGTGGTTGGATAATGAAATGCAACTGTCAGTGGCACAGGACTGCTTCCAAAGATGGTCTAGAGTTGTTTCTGTTATTTTGGCAACTTGCAGCAAAGCAAAGACTATTTGACATTTACTCGCATGGCTGGGGCAAAGGGACATGAAGCAAAGCGACACAACAACATTTTAGCTGGCCAATGGATCCAATGAGGCCATGGGTGAGCCCCAGACTCAAACCCAAAAAAGAGAGAGTGAGCTGTAGAGAGTAGGAAAAAGCTCCAGGCTGAGGAGCTCTGTGAGAAAGTGTCCATCTGCAGCACATGTTGGAGTCAGCCCAAAACAAACAAGTTAAAATTAAACCACAGAAAGACGGCCAATCTTCATGTTTAAAGTTCTTACAAACAGAGGATTACCGTGTTACCATTTCAAAGGTCTCAGAAATTGTCAGTTTGGTGGTTTATCCCACCAGAATACAACCAATAATGTACAGCTACACCGCTGGCTGAGGCACAGCTGGTTGCCACATAATGAAGGAAAATAGTACATAAAGGTTTTAAAGAAAATGTTGTGAAATTCTTGCCGGTATGGTCAAGAAAGTTGCATAAGTGATGTGTAGGATGGTAAAGAACTTCCTGCAGTAACATTACTCATTCTCACTCTTGAGCAAATGCAATTATATGCATAAAAGCACCGCACACTTGGTTGCAAAATATTATGTCTATTTTAAATGTGACATTTACCCTCTACTGTACATTACAAAGTGATGTGTTCAAATAATACACTTTAAGGTGGAATCAACAGGTCTGTACATATCGTAACTTTAATAACTAGTGTGAAATATGCTCACTTGACACTGCTACCAAGTACTTTCTTTAGAGATTAAACAAAACAGTAAGTCAGGCCAAAGTTTGTAGAACCATCACTTTAAAGTGTGAGTTCACAGAACGACGGGATGTGACATGAAAGCAGCATTTGAATCACATTTCCTGCCAAATACGCTTTTCTTGTACCATCAGCAATTTAAATATCAGCAGTTTTTAGTGACAGAAAACATATGGTTAAGATAACATAGAGAACTTGGAGGCCTCTGAGCACATGTGAGGTACTCTCCTACCCGTCACTAATAATGATGAATTCAAATTAAATCTGACTACGAGGAATCCCACGTTTCAATTTAGTTGGCTTTGACCTTGCTAGTTAGGTTTTCCCAGAGGCTTTGTTTCGGCCTCAGAGTGAGTGCATGTGGTCACTGTGGTTGCCACTGCTGAGGTTTCCCAAATCCATACGATATCCCACTGTTTGCAGGAGCCCCCTTCTCCACCTTCACCAGAAGCCTTGTCTTCTCAGCAAGTCCCTGCACAGAGAGAGGAGATCAAATTTGTATGAAGGTTAAAGAGACTGTGTTGAAGTTTGATTTGACAGTATGCTGCTCTCTAGTGGTGACTAACAACAACCATGTGCAGCTTAAGTGTAGTGTCCTTGAAAGAAATACTGTAAAATAAGGGGAAAGTATTGCCATTTGAAAACAGTAATTTTGTTAAGCCTACATTAACTTTAACTTGATTAATTAATAAAAACTAATTTCAATCATAAAATATTGAATGTTTCTCCTGAAGTGAATACATTTACTGGGTTGTGCACGGAGATTTGTTTTAGGATCACTTTGTTGAATTCAACACGTGGGGGAGCCAGAGATCAGTGGCTTCTGCAGTGTATGTACTAAAGTAGCCTAAGCCCCTGGACAGAACAAAGAGCCATCAGATAAAACATTCACATATGTGTTCTTTCTCCTTGCGTAAGCATTTAACCTCATGAACAGATGTCATTGGTGGACTTGGAGGATATCATGCAAAGTCCCAGTTAATGTGGGAGGGTCTTTGCCGTTCAACTGGAAAAATATTTACAGTTTATTTCTCCCAAAATGCATGACATCATCTGTCACAGTCTCTTTATACAGCACATGCTCCTCCTAAACCCAGTTTTATAGTTCTAAGGAATATGTGGCAGATCCTCTGACTCATTCTCCCCCGCCAACTGGGAGGGTCAAGATGAAACTGATAGTTGTAGGTACACAGCTGAGCCAAAGGGGAGCCTGAAAGGGGCAGACTGTTCTTAGAGAGGCCTTCTCCTATGACTCAGCTGGACAAGAGTGAGCTTCCCTTCAATATAACAAAACAATGTAATTACTGTGAAAAGAGTCTCAGCTGAGACTCCCAATAGCCATCAGGACTAACACTCCCTCATTTCCAACTGAAGAGAACTGTTGCATTTAAAAGGAGACAGGAGAAAGGAGCAGACAGAAAGTATGGCGGTGGAAAGGAAGGGAGGGGGTGGATTGAAACAGACAAGTTAAGGGAAGGATTTAGGCCAACAACTGATCCAAATCTTTAGTGCACACTGTAACCACAGGATGTGTTGGCTTTGCTAATAAGCAAAGGTGGAGGTGAGGGTGAAATAGTGTGAACCACACTGTGATTATTTTAAGTAATTTGACACAGTGCAATTAAGAACTGACAGACAGAGACGGCCAGGGTTTAAAAGTGAAAGGGAATCCACTGCACATGGTCTCCAGTAAGCAGATCAGGATGTAATCTGATAAGAAATAAAACCTGATCTTCCTGAATCTTTCATGTGTCACTGTTCACTTACCCTTTCAATTTCCATCACTAACTATTTAAAGATGAAATGTAATCGCGTAGCGCTGTCGAAAGTTTCATTTGTCCAATACTTAACATTCACATCAGCCTCAGCTACACTTTGTGTTTAGTGGCAATTGTGGTGGCAACATTTCTCTCTATTATATTTCTTATGATTTAATATGCTTTGCTATAATAACTGTACGTAAATGTCTGATAATGTATACACTCTGCACTTAGATAATTTATGTCTGTGTCATCTCTGTCATAAAAGACAGCATTGAGTTGATTAGAAACTGGAGACAACTTGCTTTGGAAACTAAGAGAACAGTCTGACCTGTGTTCTCACCCCAGGTCATATGCTTCATATGCTCATGGTGTATGATCTCTGTCCTTTCAGCTGAAATATAGAGTTGGACTCTGTGCACTCCTTTCAGTGAATTAGCCCTGCTTAGTGAAAACAATTCGTGGACCTCCACTTAGTGTTTTCACTTTCCATTTCTTTCTTTCTTTTTTTTATTATTATTTGCTTTTTATTTGCTTTAGTTAGTTGCTTGTATTATTTGCTTTATTAAAATTATCAAAAGACAACAATTTGTTGAATCATTTATTTGCTCACTTCTCCAAGGGAAATTAGGAAAATTTCCACGACAGCAATAAGCAAATGTTTGCACACTAAACTAAGATTGCCAACATGGTTAACATTGCATCTGTTTGTAAGCAAGTTAGCATGCCGATGTTAGCATTTAGCTTACACCACAGCTGTTCCTACAGCCTTACATAGTTCTAGCATGCCTATGGTCCCAGTCTTGTTATTAGTGTGTTTTCTCTCTCTTTCGTCATTCACTTGTTCACTTGGTCAAATGAAGGCTGTGTGTGTGTGTGTGTGTGTGTGTGTGTGTGTGTGTGTGTGTGGGGGGTAATAATACAGCCATTATAATATTCTCACATAAAGGTTTTGAATGCAAATTACATTTTGCATGAAATCCGATAAACTGTACTTATTTACAAAAGCACACATGCATTCCAGATATGACCTATGCTCAGTTTAATGATCAAGGGAAAAACGCAGTCCTCAGACGGGGAATTCATCTTACGCCATGTTGAGGTAGGTAGACTCCAAACTCTGAGTGGGGAGTTTGGCAGTTTTAGGTCTGCAAAGAAATCAAGGAAAGAGTTTAACTAAATTTGACTATAAAGACAAATGACTTCATTTGCAAAACAGAGTGTTGGATCTGGAATACAAGTTGTAGTTTTTCCTCTGAAATTCATTTGAGCTTCCCACATAGTTGGGTGGGGAATTATCTCTAGGAGATGAGTAAGAGATCTGCTTTTAAAACCAGCAGAGTGGCCTAGGCTGAAACTGTACTGTATATGCAGTTTTACCAGCAGGTAAAATAATTCAATTCAATTCAATTTTATTTATATAGCGCCATATCATAACAAAGTTATCTCAGGGCACTCAATCACATGGAGCCGGTCGAGACCAACTTCCACACACACAAAGACCCAAC
>JAVQJL010048961.1:0-17016 GCA_036024295.1 Nannoperca obscura
ACTCTATTTTCTATTCATTTCACAACGTATGGTGGTGAATAAGTGTGACTTTTCATGGAAAACACAAAATTGTTTGGGTGACCCCAAACTTTTGAACGGTAGTGTATATATACACACAAACATAGTATATGTATATGTATGTATATATATATATATATATATACACACACACACACACACACACACAGTATATATTATACTGTATATCTGACAGGTGCCACAGGTGTCTTAAAGTTATGGCTGATCAGTGTATACGACCTGTAATTCCTCTCTCAGTTCCTCACCCATCCAATCCAATATTTGATATTATAAGTTCAGGTCAGTGTGAAGACGCAGTAGATATTAGAATGGAGAAACAAACCAGGACAAACCTGAATCCCAGCACTGCCAGTTTCTCAATATGTGTGAGCTCCTCTTTATAACCTTTTCTTCTCTGTCTCCCTCACAGTATTTATCTGCTCTGTTTCAACTTTTAAGTTTTCCCACTGTCCCTGTCCTCAACTCACACCAGTCTATAGATACAACTGTTCCTAAAGATGACTGTATGGTCAAATGTGTGCTGATTACCGGTGTTCATTTTGTCCAAACATATTTTTATAGTTATACAGCCTGTTCAAGGCAGGAATGCTGCAGCGTAATTCCACCTCACCGTCTGTATAAAACGCACAAACACTGAATGGGGGAGCATTGTTGTTCTGCCATTAAGCCGGCAGCGGTGGTACTAACAGAATCTGCGTCGGTGTAAAATGGGGGAGCCGGCAGGACGGGACAGGGTGTGACGTTTTGATGACGTGTCGTGTGTGCGCGTGGAAACACGGCTACTAACTCTACAAACAGCCAGAGTTTGAAAAGGACAGTTAGATTTACTGAGGAGAGTCAGTGGGTTGTTACTAGAGAGCAGAGTGACATGGGCACTATATATATATATATACACAGGGAGACTGGGCCTTTTCTGCTAACATAGGCACAAGGACATAACATTTCAAAGAACCTACCAACGTCTGTGTTTGAAGAACTACCAGACCCTTTATATAGAGGCAAATAACCAGAATTAAAACAACGAATGTCCTGAGCAGAAAGAAAATATTAGTTTGTTCCACCAACCTCTGCTACTGTGTTAGCTAAAATAACGCAACAGATGAAGAAACCGAGACAGACAGTGCTACAGATCTGATTAAACCATCCCCATCCTTTCCCAACAACCCCTCCCCATCACCGCTTCACTATGGAGGGTCGCCCTGCACGAAGTCAAGCTCACAGCTGTGGAAACTCTCTGCATGAAGTGGGAAAGTGTAAATAAACAGTTAAACTCTCAACCTTACGGAGGAACAATCCATCATCGTGGGTACCGGCAGACGCATTACTCTCCCAGCTGTTGAAACAGATTACGTGATTCTCTGTGAATACACAACATCACCAAAACAACTAGAAATACAAGTTTCTTTCTATTAGAAGCACCTCATGAAACTGGGTTGTAGCAGACGGCAGATTCAGGGACAGTGGTGTAAAACAACACAGTACATTTACTGACTGTTCTTAAGTACAACTTTAGAGGGAAATGTACTTTTTACTGCACCATGTTTATCTGGTAGCTAGTTACTACTTATTTTTTAGATTTTACATTAAAACAATGGATAAAGATCGGGGTAACCCCACCCTGGTAAAACAACCAACAATTAAACTGAATTACAGAATATAAATACATTAAATGGCTAATGCTGAACAAAAAGCTGACTATATACAACATGAAAAACAAGGTTTGATTTCATGACAATCTTATAACTTTAAATCCATGTTACCAATAATATTTTTGAACTCTTACTTAAGTAGGGTTTTGAATAGAAGACTTCTAATGAGTACTTTTACATTGTGGTATTGGTACTAGTAAAAAACTTCTTCCAATTTCAATAAAATATAATATGAGACAGAAAGAACTTTGTTTTGGTTGGTCATGCTTTCTTAAGAAGGGAGAACGCTTACTTTTCTGGCATTAGTGGCCTTTATATTATAGTGCATCAAAATGTATGATCTAAATCTACATATTCTTTCATACAGTCTCCAAATATTGTAAATCATTTCTACTTATTTCTACATCCCATGTGCACACCCTGCATACTGTGTAGGATTTATAGATCTTAAACTGCGGACATCTGTCAGCTCATAAATCTGTCAGAACTCAACAGAGCAACAGCATGCGCTCTCTTTCATATGCTGTCGCTTCATCTTGGGTGAAGTTTGTTTCGGTTTGTTTCATATGTGCCGTATATTTCAAATCATGTTCGATGTTCAGCTCTGCTGAATCAGCATCTCTCTGTCCCTGCTGCTTCAGTAACCTCATTTCCCACAGGGATCATTGGAAGGGTCACTCAGATATTTTGTAAAACAAGTTGTATTGCTATAATGTGGGAAGGACATCCCAAGGCCTCACTACCAGTCCATGTATCTGGTCGGATATTATCAGACTCCAAACGAGTTGCAAGATGTCGTATTTTATAAGGATCATTTCCCAAGAGATATAAATTTCTAACATAAACCGACTTAATTCTGCACAGTTAAATACATTGAAAAATTACCAATTTAAGCCTTTGTGTTAATTGTGATGGATCACCCAGCTGTTCAGCATTAGCAGTAACTTAATACAGCTCCTGATACGGCTGCAGGACACTGAACAGCAAACAACGATGCTGATATTAAAGAGATACAATTACAAACAGGAACACCGGATGACATGCAGGATCATTTCCTGTGAACCCCACGGCATGGGTAGGCAAATTGAATCCAGCACAGGGATGGCGGAACCTGCCACTGACAATGAGAACTACTATAAAGAGAGATAATTACAGAGGGCTATTGCTGAAAGAATGCCTCTTATACGTAGGAGGTCAAAAATGGGGTTTGATTTAATAGAAATCTTTAGGATTTTAAACCGTCATCTAGTCACTAGATTAATAGTAGTTGACAAGATGCAGCACTTACCAACTGAAACGTAGACTTCCAGAACCAAAGCATCTTTTCTTCCCTACTTTGTTAATGCTTCCCAGCTCAAACTAAAACCTAGAAACAGGTGAATAGTGGCTTCTACAAGGAGCAGTCTTTCTTTGAACATAAACAGCTGAAAAACACTAAAGGAATAAATACTGTATGTGTACAGGCTATGAAATATTTCTCTAAAGGGACTTCTTTTTTCTTTGCATTATATATAGTCTAATGCTTTAAGGCAGAAGCACACTGGAACAATAGGACAGATGTTCACAATTACAGCTGTTTGCAATGGTCAAGTGATACAGGGCATAAAACCTACGCTTTAATTTCCAGAGAGCCACAGAGCAAAAAAACTGCCTTTTTTTATGAGGCTGACCTATTTGCAGCAAAGTGATACCATGCATGCTTTAACAGGGATGTTCTCGACAAGGAGGAAGAGCGAGGAGGGAGAAACAAGCAAGGGAGCTCCAATTTAAAAGATTCCAAACTGCCGTGTGTGAGACGACCAATTAAATAGCTAATGGAGTACTTTCATTATCAAAGTACCCAACCCGAGGAAAATGACAGACATTGGCACCGCTGCAAAACAACTAGAAGATCAAACAAAAACCAAGATGTTCAGTTTGGAAGCCTACCAAAGTGACGACACCCTGCAGTGTAAAGGATTTATTAAGCAGCATTATTATTTATACTGTGTAGGTATTCTGGGCACTCTACCCCTGCATGTATCTGACTGGACAACACAGTGGCTTGACTGGTTGGTGTTGCAAGGATTGACTTGCTACCACCTTCACTAACCATCAAAATGGAATGAATAGGAAACAGCCTGTTTTACAGACTTAGGGCCCAAAGGCTACTAAATCCACAAAATGGAACACACTAAAGGTACATTTTATATATTGTATATTGGGAAATACACTTGTTTTGTTTCTTGCTGAGAGTCAGATGAGAAGATTGATATGACTCGTATATCTGTACAATAAATATGAAGCTACAGCCAGCAGTCGCTTGGGTGTTCATTTCAGACCCTATACTTTTTATATACATTTTTTCCCGAAGTACTCTATCATAATTTAATGTGAGTACTCAAACATGGAAATTACTTAAAATGCCTTCCATTTAGCCCATCCCTAAAACACACACAGTCAGTGGCATGAACACACACCTGCCTGTTCACACATTTACACACACACAGTGCAGGATTGCAGCAATGGTCACAGAGAGCCTGATCATGACTCATTCAGCGCTCCAGTGTCATCTACCTGTGCACACAAACACACACAACCAGGTAATGAGTAGCAGTAGCAGTAGTATTTATTCAGTCATCATACATAATACAGTAAGTATAAACTAAATCAATAGTCTATGTATTAATAAATGACTGAACAGGCCAAACTTCATTCTTATCGATTCAATCTCCCCTCCAAGAAGAAAAAAGAAGAAAAGAATTATTCAGTGATTTTGATTTAGCTCCGAACATTATTTGCATTATTTTATAATATACCAAATCCTTAGATTTCATAACATGAAGGAAGGAATGTAAGGAAGGAAGTACGAGTGAGCAATAAATGAAATACAAGGCCTTATACTTTAATATATCCCAAGATTTCTACAGAATTGCTATTGACTTTGAAATGTTTCCTTTGATATAGTCAATGTGTTGTTTCCATGTTAGTTTATGATCAATCACAACCCCTAATATTTTGTCTCAAAAACTCTTTCAGTTTCGACTTTACAGACTTTTAATTTAACATCCCCATCAATTCAATTTCCAAAAACCATAAATGTAGTTTTCTTAATATTAAGAGACAATTTATTAACATCAAACCAAAGTTGGAGGATTTGCAGCTCTGTCCATATGGTGCTGATCTCCATTTTTAAATATTGGAATTACTTTTGCTAATTTCACATTATTAGGAAAAATGACTGATTACATATATAGGTCAGAGGTCTTACAAAATAATTAATTTTTATAAATTGTTATTATAGAAATTATCATGTCAATGGAATTTATATCGGTTTAGCTTTTGTTTTTGAATTTTCTTACAATGTCAATAATATCAGTTTCATTTACCCCACAAAGTAACATAGAACTAATTTTTCTATTTCTGTTATCAAATTATTAAACTAATCTTTTTTGTCAGCTGGTACAGCAATTCTTTTGGCCAAAGTATTGCACACAAAATAATCACTGGAATTATTAACAGTCATCATAAGAGCTATTCAAAAAAGAACGTTTTATATATTAATAACATTCATTTCTCATAATATGATTGACTTTCCAGGTCCATCGGATGTTATTTTTACTGCCCTCTAATATTTTACTGTAGTATTCTTTGTTCTCATAAAAGAGATCAGTTTATTCACAGCTTCTTGATTGTAAAAATGTCTTATAAAGGAAAGCCATGGATGACTAAAGGTCGACAAAGGGCGTGCAAAAAGAAGATACTTTACATGTATCTTTCACCCAGCGCTTTCTAATAGGACAATGTTTATTATACAACTATAAGAATGTAACCAAAAAATTTGGATCATCAACGTACTCCTCATCCCAGTTATAATTTGCAGGGTCCATTCTTTCTGGTGTCTTTATTCTTACTAATTTACATAAAGACACTTACACCAACTGAACATTCAAAAGATCACAAAAAAACACTGTTTGCTTGATCGGGAACATTGGTAAAAATTTTATCAATAAGTGCGGCACTTTCTTTAGTCATCCTACATGGTCAATGAGAGGCCAAAGTCTGTTGTTAGTTTATGTTCATTCTATTTGAACAAATCAATATTAAAGTCAGCACACACACTGAGCGATTTCTTATCACGTACTTTACCAAAAACATCAACTGGTATTCATAAATTGATCAATGCAAGAACCAGGTGTTCTGTATATGCAACTTAAAATTATACTCTTAAGTATAATTTAAGTAAATTACACTTAAATTTAGTAGAAGGAATTGGAATTGTGAAACTCTCCATGATATCATCAAAGATGGTACTATTGATTACCTTACACTCAAAATCTTTCTGTACATAAAAAGGCACCGCCCCTTTTATCTATCTGGTTTACACTAAACAAAAATATATCATTCTAACAAAAAATCTGCACCCTTTTTATTTGTTAACCAAAGTCTCAGTTAATGACTTGAAATGTGTGTTTAATGATTTTAAAAAGTCTTTGATTTTAACAAAATGTGTATAGAGGCTTCTGCTATTAAAATGTATAGTTGAAAACCCCTCAGAATTGATTCTCAGTATAATATTCAGAATTTGATTAATAATCTTGATAAAAAGCTTATTGGATATTGGTTACTGATTGGACGCTGCAGCTGATCAGCCTGACGGAGTAAAGGCAGATAACAGATTAAACTCAAGTGTTGTATTTTATTTGCATGTATTTATTTGAATCTTTGTAGGGCTAAACAACAAAAGAACCATAACCTTCTTCATTTATTAGAAAAAAAATATTTTCATGATCTGTTATTTTCCCTGTTAACTCTTACTATGAATACAATCAGAATATGGATCAATACAATGCTACTAATTAAGAAACACTGCTGCTCTGCCAGTGAAAACTTGCCTTTATTAGTATCAGTGCAGTTCACACGTGTGTGGATACAAACTCAATCAAGAGTCTCTACAGCTGTTAACTGATAGCTGATGCAGCTGCCGCCGTCATCAGAGACGGACGTCGCTTCACGTGACGCTTCAGAGGAAAGGAAGTTTATCTAAAAACAGATTTCCTCATTTCTTCTCTCCTCGCATGGTTTCCTTGCCTCTCTCCATGCATCCCTGGTGGGAAACGTGGCCCTTCATGCCAGGGCACACCTCCCAGCACACTGCGACCTGTCCCAGACTATAAACTTATATTGATCCAGATCTCTGAGATTCCGCACCACAACCACCATGGCGTGCTCTGCGTGCCATTTAGCCTTATAAACACTTCCATTCCTTGTCCATGTTGCTTGAATTTTGTTTTGCTTTCTGAGGGAACGGCCATTCCTAGCAATTTTGATTGTGGCCCTCCTGGACCTCCTCCATTAGAGGTTAACTTGCTGTTTGACCACTTTGCTGATCTCCTCAGGCATAAAAGTGTGGAATTTTTAAATCTCTTATAATTGTTCTGTCACCTCAGTGGGATCACGTCCAGCTTCTCTTGGCCCTGTGTGCCCTTTAATGCGGCAGCAGAAATACCACTTACAACACAGCTTACGTGACTGCATACACACACTCCACCAAGCCGTCTGATTGGTCCAAGTAGGTAATTGGTTTCTAAACATGACTGGGCCAGAGAGCCACACACACACACAGACACACATAGAAACACAAGTGCTTGTGTGCATAATGGCACACAAACAAGCCGGTGATCTGATTGGCTAACGTGAGGTCTGCGCTCTATACATCAGTATGTATCTGAGCCACAGGTGGATGGAGAAGGATGTGCATTGCCGTGGCAACACGGAGCAGAGGGCGGGAGCAAGTTATGGTGCTATGATGTGAGGAGACTATAAATGATGGGAGGGTAATATATGTGTGACTGTCTGAATGACTAAGGGAAGGATGGAGGGAGAGAGGAAGAGAGGACAGAGGATGAGATCTTCGTCTCTTTCTGTCCTCCCTCCCTACGTCCCACCTCTAACCTGTCTCTCTTCGTTATCTCTCCATTACTCTTTATACTTGTCCTTTACACTACTTTTCTCCTCCCTTGTTTTCCCACTTTGACAAAAAAGGAACAGTGTGTGGTCACATAACCAAAGTCCTGAATTATTGTATGATATCAGTATTAACATGCAGCAGAAGTGCTATTTCCACGCAGAGATAGCAACAATCATCTAACAACTAAGTAAAGATATTCCACCTTTAAAGAAAAGGAGCACAGATTATAATGCTAAGATGAATTTGGAAATCTAGGCCCCGTTGTTTCTTTTCCTCCCCGTAGGGTGCCATGATGTTCTTATTGGACTGACTGAAATGTCCACGTCTTCTTAAGCAAGAAGTGTGGTTTTGTGCATGATGCAGGTCTATCCAATCAGATTGGGAAAGGGATTCCCTAAATGATGAGCAGTTTCTTCCATATGATTATTCCTGCCTAAGCACATAACCCATATATTTATACACAATTATAAAACCCCTATTTGACTGAATATCTACTGCTGAATCACACAAAAATGCCAGTAAAGAATTACAAATTAACAAGCCAGCGAGTCTACACCCATGCTAGCGGCTCTGTGAGGCTACTTTAGCGCAGCTGTGCTTTAAACTAAATGCTAGAAGACACAATGTTAGCATGCTAAAACATGCTAATTATGGCAATAAACTAAATACAGCCAAGGCAGAAGAAATAAGTCAAAGGGAAAGTCAATAGGAATCATTCTCTAGGGACCACGAATGTCTTTACAAAATCCATACAATAGCTGTGCAGGTATTTCTCAATCTGGACCAAAGCGGTAGACCAAACATTTCATAGAGCACCTTGTTCAGTGCTCTATCAAATTACCTCTCCCAGGTATTAAAGTCAGTATTACAGTTATTTTGGAAGTTTCTATCAAGCAGTAACTAGCAAACCTGAACGTTGAATCTGGCCCCAGCAAAACTCCATCGGGGAAAACCTGCCTTTCAAACAACATAATAAAATTGTATATTTTATTCACTGGAAATCATCTCAATACCTGCTCGGTTTTATCAATAATAAATACTTAAGAGAAACCTACTCTATTGGTACTCTTAAGGCCCAAACGCACTACAGCGAAAGCTGACATTGGACAATTGGTGCACAGCAGGCACCAGATTTGAAATGGCACCAAAGAACCAGTGGTATTTTGGGAAAAGGTCACTATTTTCAACACATTTTTGTACATTACAGACACCCCGATTCATTTTCTATACATTTTTATTTGAGTAACGTTATATGAAATGCCAACACCACAGAACCAGCAGTACATTTATTTTCTGTACATTTGAGTAGCCTTCAACTTTACATAATGCAGGAGGACAACTGTTGGGTGCGTGCTACTGCTTGCTTTCATCAGTTGGCCGGCAGGAGATCACCAGTAATGACCAGCCATCTCATTTCATCTTTCATTTTTTTCTTCCAGGTATATGAAAGTCACATAGAGCTGTGTTAATTAATTGCTGTTTAATTTGGACTTGATTATGGCGCTAGATGAAAGGTTAGGGGATTAAAGTTTTTTAAAATTCATTCCCTGGGGACCATGAAGGTCACAGCAATCAAACCCAATGCAATAGCTGTTTCAATGAAACCCAATAGGGACGACCTCATGGTGGTGCCAGAGGAAAAGTCCAGGATCACCATAGTCATGAGGGAACATAATGGGAACACCTGGGAACAGTGGACGTCTCTACTAAATTGAATGGCAATCCATCTAACGGTTGATAAGATGTTTCAGTCTGGACCAGTGATGGACCAACTGACTGACCGACAGATTGCCGTTCCTTGAGCCCTGCCGCCTGCTAGCATGGCTACATATCCACTGTAATATGAGTAACATTTGAAATTTTTAATCTTTGTGTCAAATACGTTTGGAGCCTGGATGCTTTTTTTTTTTTACATCTCTGGATAAACAGACATTCAGGGTTTTTCTCAAGATAAAAGCTGGTAAATAAATGTGGAATCTGACTTTTTCAGCAGTCTTCAGGCCAAACCTAAAAATGACGTGCACCCACTGAAGCATGAAAATCTGAAATATTGACTGACAGGTTTACATATCATACTCAGTTAGGGTTGCTTAAAACTACAAACATCCCACATGATTGTATTTCAAGCCAGGTTGCTTCCGTATGAGCTTTCTCTGCCGAGATGTATGTTATTGCAGCAGAGTTCAAATTCAGTGAATGACCTTTAATGCAAAGAGCTCTTTCCATCACTCTTAATCTCCTGTCTGTCTCCACGCTGGATCATCTAATAAGGCAGAAATGCCATATAAATGTCAGTTAGTGATGAGAAATGAAAAATATGAGAATGAAAAGCATTTTTCTGTTATTCATTGGTAAAACGGGCAATAAATGAGAGCGAGAAAGAAACGATTTGTGTGGCCCTTACTCAACCTGCTATATTAGCCTGGCCCACAGAGTGGCCTCTTACTGAGGAGAAGAAAACTGAGAAGAAAGCATGCTGATAAACAAGTCTTGACAATAAGAAAAAGGAACTCACCACTGCATTCTTCTCTGTACTTCTGATGCTTTCCCTTCCTTTTCTCTTTGCTGCCACACAATATGGATCTTCCCGGTGTTAACTCTTCTAACGTTCCAAGTTAAGTTCTGAGTTAAATCTGCCAGGAAGTTCTTTACTTTTTGTGGCTTGCCTCCAGAGTAGGAAAGATCTTCCCCTGCTATGTGGGTAGCTTCACTTCTCTGGAGGCTTGATAAGAGGAAGCTCAAGGCAGGGGAAAACTTCAGTTTCTTCTGTGACTCTTCTCCGAAGGCCTCTAGGGCAGTTGCTGATTTATGCTACCGCTTAGATCGGGATGCTCGTGTGTGACATGCCTTTGCTGAGGAGTTGCCTACCAGGCCATACCCCTGACTCTGGCTCTCTGCTTCTCTGGAGGCATCCCTGGCTACTGTTGCTATACTCCTGACACTAAGGCAAATGGAAGATGCTGAAGTGAGTTGGCTACTCAAGCACCAGGCTGGTGAGCATGTGTTACCTGCTGGGTAGACTGAAGCACCAGGCTAGTGAATGCTGTTGCTGAGAAGTTCCCTTGACTGTGACTAGAATCTGTGTCTGCTGAGGTATATAGTTGCTTGACAGGTATATAGTGTTGAAGGGTGAGGCTGTTTTGAGTGTGTAGCTGCCTTTCTGGTAATATGTCCCTTTAGCGTGTAGTAATAACTAGGCCACGGTCCGGGCTACAAGTGTGGATCCGTACAATTTAGGCAGTGAGCAGGTCTGATCTGGCAGGTGGTAAGAGGTCCAAGGTCATTGCTTGTCGTCACGGTTGCAGTGAGGAAAACTTGGGAGGCAATACAGGTTGTCACGGTAACAGCAGTGAGAGGTCAAAGGTGTGTTTTTGCTCCGTGTTCCAGTCACTGGGTTGGTCGATTCGGTGGAGGAGGTAGGCAGTGGGACCAAATCCCTGAGGTAAATGGAGAAATGTGGTTGATAACAGAGAACAAAGTGCTGTTTTTCCCTTCCTACTTCGCTGGGAGGTAGAAAGCAGAAGAGTTTTTCTCCGATTGGATCAGAGGAAGAGAAGACGAGAGGACGGTGGGAGGTAAAGCTGTGTTGTATCAATCTTGAGTATATTCTTTAATCTTATATCTCTTGAAAAAGAATGCTGGTGGTTTCTCAGTGTCCATCTAAAAGAGTCGATGCTTGGCTCATGCCTTCTCAGGTAGGTAAGGTAGGTTTCTTCAGGGTGTCCACCTATGGAAGACAAAACACAAAGACAGGTTAGACTATGACCACAGCACAGCATTATTATTACTGTTATTATTGGACCTCACCAAGGATGTGAGTATCGAGCTGAGTTTCGTATCTACGGGACTCAACAAGTTCTCCAAACTTAGGAACAAAGCATTTAAGAACCTTCTGTAAAAATAAAAGCACCCTACAGAGGCTGAACGCCTGGGACTCCTTTTGGATGAGGGACGAAATGTCTTCAAGAATTTAAAGCCAGTCCAGATGCTCTTGAGTTAGCCCTTCTGGACTGGATAAAAAAACTAGACTGTTTTTGTCATCAAAGCAGCACATAAAAACAGCGACCAAACGGCAACACAGGGCAGAGGCATTACACAGTCCAGACTATAAAACATGAGGTGATTGAGAAACTCTGCATTGTCCTAAGATATAAATGTATTTGTCTGGTTATGCGTTGACCTTGTAATAGCTCTACAGTCTCGATGAGAAAAGAAAGATATGATATTAGTGACATTTTTCTCTTCAAATATGTTTTTAATGCTCTTCATTGTACAATTTTTCCTTTCATATAATTTGATATTTTTGATGTATTATTGTTTTTATACTTTGGGGACTGATGTAAATGCGTACTTATTGAAATACAGCAGTAAGGTTTATTAGAAGTACTTCCTGTTTGCATTCCAAAAACACTCCTGATCACAGCTAAGACCATCTGTCAAGCTGTGATGGCTCTTAAACGTTCGTTGCAATTAACGAATATTGCATAATATGTTGTGAAAGACAAGTTAGACCTGAAAAGTGATTGACGCGCCAGAGTGATAATAAAGCAGCAGTGTGTTTCCACACGTCTCAATGGCTGTGTAGTGGTGATGGAATGAAATAATAAACACGTGCATGGAGTTCGTTCTGCCATTACAAAAGCGACTGTACTTTTTCAGAATGCAAAGCATCTACTGGGTGGAAAAGCTATTGTTGGCAACCCACATTTGAATGCACACATTGTACACACACACAGACGTGTTAATCTTCCTCCATCTGTGCAAACTGTTCTTGGGTTGGGGCTGTCACATTTCTCTTTGAGTGACTCCCTTTCTCATATAGACAAGCACCAGATAGATCGATGCTTAATATACACACACACACACACACGGTGAGGCTCCGCCGCACTGCAAGCCTGGTCGGTTCTTAATTTTTAAGGTTTACTCTGCTTGTATGGCCGAGCCTCTAGCACTCCTAACAGTGTTAGCACTACTTGTGGATTCATTAACAGTGAAAAGGACAACCAGATACACAAAGTCCTGCGCTCACAAACTCGCTCTCACACACTCAGACATAAGCCCTGGTTCTTGGCAATAATACATTGACGTTTGAGTAACTTTGTGCTCATTTTGTGTCACTTTATAGTTGTTTAGAATCTCTCTGGTCGTTTGCGTCTCTTTGTTCGATTGACAGCCACTTAACACAGAGTCTCTGGCACTTTCGGACTCTTGTTGGGAGGGCACTCACAGAAGCAAACACACAAAAACACAACTGAAGGCCTGTTCAAAACCTCAACTAAGGGTGTGAAGGCAAGAGCTGTGTCATATGTATCATCATCATATTGTAATAAGTCGTGGTTCGCACTTTTTCCGCTTATACTGTCCTCTGTGCACCTCCGCTCACTTCTAGTCTCTTCGTCCTAACACACAGGAGCCTCCAAGGCAAACAAATGAGATCTCAGCAGAGGGGCTAATTATCCGGCAGCAGGAAACGCCAAATGAAAGAGACATTAAGATGAATCTTCTGAAGGGAGACGGAAGGAGAGACTGCGGGGATCAGAAGAAAGAGCCCTTTCGTACAATATGCATCATTCTGTAATCAGGGGGGAAACAGTTTCCCTCCTCCACCAGCTACACTGACAGATGTACGGTGCACGCTGGAGAAATACAGTACTAGCGTCAGAATGCTGATGACTGGTTTCCTGCTAAACTGGCTGTGAACGTGGAACATTAACAACCATTAGGCTGTTGGAAAGAGAGAGAAAGATATTGGATTAAAAACATAAATAATAAAGATATATAATGAAATACAAATGAAACTATATATGTGTGACATATATTTTAATATTTATTGCTTCAGTATACATGAATGGGCTTGGGACAGAGTGCCAAAGATAGCACAGGGAACACAATGTCTACAGTTACAGTGCTGTCTCTTTTCTTGCTGCAGCATCCAACAGTGGTCTGTAAACACATTAATCATCTGAATGTGAAAAACATTCTTCTGATCGCAGCCAGAAGACAATTATATAATAAAACAGACTTGTTTTACTGTAACCGTTTTATATTCTGCATTTTTGTGTACTGTGTACTGGAGACTTTTGGATTCATAAACTAAACCTGCTAATTTGTCTTTTACTACAAAGACACTGGCACAATGACCTGGAACAGCATGCACGTGTGTGTGGTGTGTGTGTTTGTAGTAAGCACAGTCACTTGGCTGACTCTAAATATTTGGCAGCAGGTAGCGATGAGGTCATGCAGTATTCATTTCTAAGGCTCATGACTTTCCTCCTACGATTATGGATGTGTCTAGAAAACACCCACCCATCCGCCTACACACTCTGGAGGAACAAAAGTTGGTACTCAACCAAGTGTGTGTGTGTGTGTGTGTGTGTGTGTGTGTGTGTAAGGCCTTCTACTTCTATAGCAGTGCGACGTAATAATGTCGGCAGCTTTTACTAGGACAAGAAACACATTTGCTTCAAAAAGCTAAAAGAGATAAAAGCATAGCATTGCTAGTGTCTCTAGGTAAACGCTTAGGTCTCACGCGGACAAGAAAAGCGTGGCGTAACTTTGCAAACTATGCCGCAGTCCAGTCCACACAACAGACTTATCCACCACTGACCTCTTTTAACGCCTACGCAAGAATCATGCCAAACACTAGAGAGAGTACAGAGGATGTGGATAAGAGACAAAAGTACAGTCGACTGCTCAAACACAAACCCCAGACTCACACGATGCCAGAGGCGTTCGCCCACAGCACAAAGGTTCTAAATAAAAGGAGAAAAATAATGTTGAGTATATCATTCAAAATGTAATAAGAAATAAGCCTTTACACAGGGTCATTTTATATAATGTATCTATTGAATTTACAGAAAATGTGCTATATACTATTAAATGACCTATATGGGGATATGAGATTTTAGTCATATCACACAGCCCTATTTTACAGTATATATGAAATTACAGCGAAACACAATGAGACAGGGCTTGTGGGCCTATAAACATGGCGAGGCCTGTTTAACAGTATAACATGTTATATAGTTTGATGGCAGTAAAGCGCCACCTCAGGTTTCATGCTGGGTGTGGTGTTCCTGATATGGGTGTGCAATGAATATTTCTGTGACAGCAATCGAGGCAGGCTGGAGCGTTCCTCCACGTTACAGTCAACCTGCACACTAATCTCTCCCCCTTCATCTGAAGGATATCAGGGCAGAGTTGGAAAGGAAACGTTAATGACATCTAGGAGAATACGCTACTGAATCAAGTAAAACACTATCATCTCACTGTTCAGCTGCAATAGAAGACACGTACAGTACATACTGGGCTGTGACGATGGGATGATTATGGTGTTTGTGTCCTGTATTGTTCTGTCTGTATTATCTTCTTGAGTTGTGAGTTTTGTATTTTAATTTCTGTAGCTGTTGTTCAGTTTGTGCTTTGTCTCTTTATGTATTTTAAAGGCCGCTCTAGGGACGAGCATTTCAAATGAGCTTGAGATATACATGCTGTCGAGTGGGGTTGGTTTATGCAACATACTTGTCTCTGTACAAATAGCCTTAAATTAACTACATGATGATACATTAAAAAAAAAAATACGATACTGAATGACAGAAATCTCAAGTGTTACTTGTGAAACATATTTAAAATTATAGTGAAGTCAAACTGAAAAGTGTGTCCCTGAGACATTGCAGTGCTTTGTGAGAGTATTCTGTGCCTTCATGCTAGCAAAGGAATCAGTATTCAAATTAGCAAATGCCATTCAGGCAGTAAAAGGACATGCAAAGTGAAGTGAAAGACGGGCAGATTAATTAAAGGAAAGTAAGAAGGCTAACGCTTTATTTTACAGGTCCTTAAATTCCAAATAATTTCCTAATAAAGGGATGTAATCTGGCACCAGTCATTGGTAAAATACAGACTGCATTCAATTGATACACTATCAAATAATGAATTCCAATTACACAAAGTGAATAAGCGAGTGTAACCCAGAGTCTGTGACAGTTCCACATATACAGAAAGAATTAAGTTTCTAATAATAAATGAATGATTAACATTTTCTTGGGTTTAAATGGAGCAGTTCTTTTAAGAAAATTCCTCTAGAAATCAACATCCACTTTAAAAATCAAGACAACAATAAATTATTAGAACCAAATTACATAGACTTTCAAGAAATAAGCAGTAAATGATGAGAAAATTAATGCAGCATTACCAAAAAGGAAAACGCAAAAAAAAGTGGGAGGATGTTAATCAGTGCAAACCAAAGTCAAGAAAATGCGAGGAAGTCTAACCTGCTCAGAGATTCACAGCCAAGAATGCATACATACAAGAATACATTTAGACGACACAATAAGCCACACTAGTTTTTGCAAAGAAAACTCAGTGAGCAGAAACCTCCTTCAGTAAAAGCTGCATCAAGTGATTTTTCTTGACTAACGGGCAAGGTACCATTTTCCACATGCACGATAGAAACCGAAGTAAAACTGAAAGGGAACGTGTAGCTCATGTTCTTGATGTTATCCAAATGAAATAACATCAGTAACTCATTCTGACATAAATGAATCCCTTTTCAGCTTCCAAAGGGAGCCATGACAGGGAAACCATTGTGATGAGTGATGTTAAAACATGTTAAATGATAAAAAAAAGTCAATAAACCCTTGCATACTTTCTTCAGTAATTCATATAAAACATCATAGTATTGTACGCTGCTTGAAATGATAGGCTGAGTGAACTTAGCGCTCCAGGAAAATGGTTTTTAAATGCAGCACTTATCAGCAGCATTTCCCACCAACATAATGAACCGGCAGACTGTAAAGATAAAGTGTAGTCTCTTCACCTTGTGCAGAAACCCTAACATCCTGGATGGGCATCGGAACCTAAATAAAGTGGGCTATTAAGGCCGTGTTACTGACAGGGAGTAAAATTACATTTTTATGCAGTCTTCTTTAAATAGACATTCTGTACTCTAATGCTTTTTCTGCTCCCCATTTAAATAAATTGAACCTTTTGATCATCTCTGTCAGTGTAAACCACTGCAGAAGCGATGCACCTGCAGCTTGTGCACAGCTGAGTACAGTGGGTACGGAAAGTATTCAGATCCCTTTATATTTTTCACTCTTTGTTTTACTGCAGCCATTTGCTAAAATCGAAAAAAGTTCATTTTATTTCTCATTAATGTACACTCAGCACCCCATATTGACTGAAAAAAACTGAAATGTAGAAATTTATTCAGACCCTTTGCTGTGCCACTCATATTTAACTCACATGCTGTCCATTTCTTCTGATCGTCCTTGAGATGGTTCTACTCCTTCATTGGAGTCCAGCTGTGTTTAATTAAACTGATTGGACTTGATTAGGAAAGGCACACACCTGTCTATATAAGACCTTACAGCTCACAGT
>JAVQJL010048966.1:0-10785 GCA_036024295.1 Nannoperca obscura
TCTTTGTGTGTGTGGAAGTTGGTCTCGACCGGCTCCATGTGATTGAGTGCCCTGAGATAACTTTGTTATGATATGGCGCTATATAAATAAAATTGAATTGAATTGAATTGAATTGAAGACTTTCCTCTTTGATAAAGCTTATAGTAGGGCTGACTCAGGTGACCCCTGAGCCCCCCCTTAGTTATGCTGCTATAGGCCTAGGCTGCCAGGAGACTTCCCATGATGCACTGAGTTCCTCTCCTCTCCCTCTGGACACTCATATCCCATTAATGCTTGTCACTAATTCACCTTCTTCCCCTGCTGTGTGCTTCTCTTGTCCCCCCCTCTCTCTCTCCTTCTAAAGCTTTCTGCAGGTATTTCTGCCTCGGGCGCTGTAGAGTCTGGATCTGTGGCTGCACCTGCTGCCCCCGTGTTCCTGCTCAACTGCCGTTATTGCTGTTATTATTACTGCTCAAACTTCCCAATTGTACTGAGATCCTGTTAAAAGTGATGTTGTTGCTGTTTGTTTAAATTCAGAATCTTTTTTCAGACTCTGTGGGACTGAACCGGTCCCTCTTTGTGATCTGGACTAAAGGAGTCTGAGTCCGGAGGCTTTATCTGCCTCTTTTCAGAGCTTTCTGCTGCAGATTTCAACACTTCCTCCTCATCTCCCACAGTAACCACCAGTCAGACTGGAGTCAGACAAAACCTTAGAGGGTCTGAATAAGACCAGGATCAGACCAGGACCTGCTGGACAAGAACACTGACAGGAAATCAGATCATCCTGTCACTTCTCTCAGTTCCTGTTCTGACTGAAGATAAACGAGTCCTGAGTTTGGTGCAGATCCAGGTTCAGCTGTGACAGTTCAATCGATTCATCAATTAGTCGAGTATTAGGTTAAAGTTGGGCGAGATTAAAGTTAGATTCAAGTTGGGTTACCTTGTTCCTATAGGTTTTTGTCATTCTCTGACTGATTCTCTGATTGACTGTCTCATTGATTTTCTGATTGTCTTTTGTGCAAATAATAAACAGTTGGAGCTGTTGAGGAGCAGAGCAGTTTCACTGGCTGCTGTCATTTTGTGTCGTGTTGTTGAGTCCGGACACACAGATGGATCAATTCAATTCAATTCAATTTTATTTATATAGCGCCATATCATAACAAAGTTATCTCAGGGCACTCAATCAGGGATCAGTGTGAGTTCACTTTAATCTGCATCAGGACAAACCCCCCTTCCCCCCCCCCCCCCCCCAAACACAAACACAAACACAAATCCTCCTCTCTCCCCTTTTCTTTACCATGTCCCAAATATGGAGCTGCTCCTTGTTGCCACAGTGACACATGCTGAAAGAATGCCAAAGCCCCCCCCCCAATCCTGAACCCTCATACAGTCCTGTGAGTCCCTGTCAGAGCGTCGGCTGAGACTCTTCATAAAACTGATCCAGATTCTGCTGCTGTTTTAACTCACTGCTTCTCTTCGTGTTACTTCATTGTAAAACTACATTATGTTAAAGAACTGAGACTCACAGAGGAAAAATGTTCATCCAATATGGGGGGTGGGCTGCTTTTCTAAAGATACTTTAAAAATTACACAAGTTTCTTTATTGAAAGTAACAGAAAATTATAGAAAGCTCATCAATCAGAGGACAGTCTCTATGTTGTTTTCAGGCTTACAGTTATAATCCTTTCAGTTTTGTCTGATTTGGCAACACCTGTGGTCACTGCTGGTAGCTGCAAGTATGTCTTAATACTACAAGAGTATCATTTGAAATGACCCATGTGTTGACCCCCAAACACGCCTTGTTCGTGGTTAGTTCACTTGTCTGAAATGACAGTGAGTGTCTGCAGTTAGTTCAGGTGTCTGTAATAACAGTGGGACAGGCGAGTGTCTGCAGTAATTCAATTTGAATTTTGAATGTATTGGAAAGATAGCCCCTTGAGATGAAGCATCTCATTTTCGAGGGGGTCCTGAAGACACAATTACAAAAGAAATCATACAAAGACAGCAATACATAACAAATGTGTTGCGTTCAACTGAAAACACTGGGCTACTTCCACTTTCTGATACATTCTGACTTTATATCAGCGTTAATGCAGCAGCAAGCACAAAAAGTTAAATTAACCAGTTAATTTTGTATTCATTGCGGGAATGATGGACAATGAAAAATAATATATAGAGATGTAATTATGTAGTATAAATACATTTAATGGCTTCAACAGCAAAACTGCCATACAAACTGTAAAGCTCTGACTCAGACTGTTATAAAACAAAACAAAGCAAAGTAAGATCCATGAACGTATTGATCTGCTGCTGCAGTCAGGACACACACCAAGGGAGCTTTGCTCAAGGTATAATTCGGGTTTCAACCCTCCACTGACTGACAGACACATAAAACATGATTCAGCAGAATCTTGAGTCACGGCTGCTTTCTGATCTGAGTTCAGTTTTATTCAGAAACATAATTATTGATTACTCTGTCAAAATAAAAGCCACGGTTTGGGGCAAAGATGTTGTACTGAGTGTGCTCAGTGTGATATTATGCAATAGATAAGAGGTCTTATTCTGACAGCAGTAGTGTTGTGAATGCAGGACTTTAGTTTGGACACTTTTTCAACTATTTTCAACCAGTTTTGAAGCGTAAAGCCTGTGATTGTTGTTAGTTTAGTTATTCACTTTTTCCTTTCCTATCTGCTGTATGTCTTGTTGATCTGGATGGTGAGTTGCTGCATCCAAGCTCGCCTACTGGGATACATAAAGTTGTATTGAATTTAATTGATCTGATGTGTTTGGTAGGTTACTGAGGTTTCTTACCGCCCACTTGGATCTTCATGGAGGCCTCCAGAGGTCTGTTGTTGTCCAGGTTTCTGCTGAGCTGCAGCTCCCCGCTGGCCTGGTTCAGGCTCAGCAGGTTCAGCTCGTTTCCCTCCAAAAAACTGAACCTCAGTTTATCAGTCACATCTGGGTCCCGGGCCGGCACCAACCCAATCACTCCAGCAGGGAAGGTGTTGGACCAGTTGGTGACATAGTGGTTGAAGATGATCTCAAAGTCCTGCAGGATGGGAACGTTATCGTTGACATCCAGCAGGTGGATGTGGACAGCAGCCCAGCTCACTAATCCTAGCCAATGTGGCCTGGACGATAATGGTGTACTTTGATTTGGACTCGTAATCCAAGTCAGCAAAAACAATGAGGTCCCCATTAAAGATGTCCAGCTGGAATATTTCCGGGAAATTCCCCTCTTTGATCTGAAACAGGATCTGAGCATTTGTTCCCTCATCAGGATCCGTAGCGCTAATTCGAGCAACGACGGAGCCCACAGGACTATTCTCTGTCACATAGACATTCATCTCGTTTTTTGTGTAACACAGGAGCATTATCATTGATGTCTTTGGTGGACACCTGGATATCTACTGCTGTCTGAGAGGGGGGACACCTTTGTCCACAGCAACAGCTCTGAGGTGGTACACCGCCAAGTTCTCTCAGTCCAGTTTCCTAGCTGTCCTGACGATGCCAGAGTATGGCTCGATGAAGAAGTCTCCATCTCTGTCGTCGCTGCTGTGGAAGGAGTAGCTGACTCTGCCATTAGCACCAGAGTCTCTGTCAGAGGCGGAGATCTGCAGCACGCTGGTGTAAACCGGAGTGTCTTCTAAAACAGAGCCCTGGTAGAGGTCTTGTTGGAACTGTGGAGCATTATCGTTAGCATCCAGCACGATTATCTCAACGTACGTGGTGTCTGATTTCTGAGGGATGCCGTGGTCATGGGCGATGATGGCGAGAGTGTAGGAGGCCTGGTCCTCGTAGTCAATGTCGGTCTGTGTGGTGATGGCACCTGTTCCCGGGTGGATTTTGAACTGCGGAACATTGTCCTCCATGATGTAACTGATGCGAGCATTCTCTCCTGTGTCATCGTCTGTGGCGCTGATGATGACCACACTGGAGCCAACAGGCCAGTCCTCACTCAGCATCACCTGGTAGTTGGTGCTCTAGAACACCGGCCGGTGGGTGTTGGCATCAGTGATGTTGACATAAACCTGTGTCGTGTCCTGGCGTGTGCCATCCGACGCTGTCACTGTCAGGACATACTGCCGGTCCTGCTTGTAGTCCAGCGGCAACGCCAAGGTGATCAAACCTCCGGTGTCCCCACTGGAGATCTGGTAGGTCACGACACTGTTGGCATCACGGTCAATGGCAGATAGCAGTAGCACGCTGGTTCCCACAGCGATGTCCTCATTGATATTTATATTGTACAGTGTCTGAGTGAATGTGGGAACGTTATCATTCACATCGAGGACGGTCACGCTGACAGAAGTGGAGGATGACATGGCAGGAACTCCATGATCTACAGCTTCCACCCTGGACGTGTAAAAGTGGGTGGTCTCCCTGTCCAGCTCGGCACTGACCATCAACCACCCAGTGCTTTTGTTGATGGTGAAGGGGAAGCCCAGCAATGCATCCATCAGCCGATACTCCAGATGTGAGTTGTTACCAGAGTCTGCGTCAATGGCCTGAATGTGGATCACAGAGTGACCACCAGCCACATTCTCCAGGATGGTGGCCTGGAGCGGTGTGCTGACAAACATGGGGGCATTGTCATTCACATCCACCACCTGGACGACCACAAGCCCGGTGCTGTTAATGAGCGGAGGGCGGCCGCTATCCTGAGCTCTCACCCGCAAGTTGTACTCCCTGACAGTCTCATAATCCAGAGAGCTGATGAGGTTAATGATGCCGGTCAGGGAGTGGATGTGGAACTGACCCCTGACATTGCCATTGATGATGCTGTAGTGGACTTTGCCGTTGTCGCCCTCGTCCTCGTCTGTGGCTTCCACCTTAATCACTCTGGTGTTGACCACCACGCTCTCCAACACCTGAACAATGTATCGTTTCTGGATAAATTGTGGGTAATTGTCATTCTCATCCTCCACATTGATTAACATGGTGGCCGTGGAACTACGAGGTCCTGGATCTCTGCCCTGGTCGCTGGCCTCCACCATCAGCCGGTACTGTGTTGTACGTTCCCTGTCAGGCCTCTCTGTGAGCCGGGCTTAAGTCCAACCAGCGAAGAAAAAAATAAACAGAAGCAACAGTAGAAACAGCTGATCCGGACCGAGTTCAGAGAGAAATCCATGAGTGAGACTCTAACTGTCCTCATCCTCTCCTTGTTTCAGTCACACTGATTCAAACTTTCATCCTCCCACCAGCTGCTGCTCACAGGGCCGAAACCAGCCAATCAGAGCCCGGGGGCCCTGAGGGTCACTGAGGGGGGTTATTATAATGATTATTAGGGACACTCACCAGTTAGAATAAAGATCAAACTATATGTTTTCAAGATGACATGTTTTATTGATTAAAATGTATTTAGTTTGTTTAGTTTTACAAATATAAAGAAAACAGCAGCAATGTTACAAAACAACATCCAATAAACCCTGTTCAGTGGAGGAGGACCACAAAGAGACACTACACTACTACAGACACATGAAGAGGACCACAAAGAGACACTACACTACTACTTAGTGCTGTAAATCTGCCTTCTTGCTCCCTGGCTGGGAAGTGAAAAGTGAGGCTTGTAGGAAACATCATTATTTTATAGCCATTACATCGTGCAGTCAACATTACTTCATGAGTTAAAGCAAGAACATCTCTTTGGGTGAACTTGATTGGCCACTTGACTGTGGGCGGGGCTTTTAGCAGCGGAGCTCGAGGGGTCCTGTCTCTTTAAATGTTTGAAAGGACAGCGCGCGCCTCTGTCTCCTGCTGACGTCACGGTTCCATGAGGGGAAGATGGCGGCGGTGCTGGAGCGCAGCTTCATAGAGATCTGTGGATTTGAGAGGGAAACTCTGCACAGGTTCCGAGAAGTGACAGTAAACCTTGGTAAACTTCCTCACAGTTCTGTACTCTGTGTTCTTTGGATTTCTACAAGTTTGTCTCGAAGCGACAGCTGAATGTTGTTACATGCTAACAACAGCTAACTAGCGCTAACACGCCGGCTAGTAACGTTAGCGGTGTAGCCTGGTGTAACGGGGCCCGGTGGAGTGTGACTGTGTTATCTTTAGTCGGAAAACATCGTGACCACATGAAGTTGTTAAATTCATCGTCGGTAGCTCGTAAGTCGGTGATGTCCGGAGCAATAACCGTTATTGGCCTCCGGCCTGTGTTCAGATGTCCTGTTCTTTCATTAGCTCCAGCTAGCGCCACTTAGATAGCCGGTAACTTGAAGCTTGTTGCTCACCTGTCGGACAGCACAGCACGACAGCTAACGTTTCACATGAACAACATACTACTATTTAACTACTAAAGTCCGCTATTCTCAAGACACGTGTTCTCTTTAAACAAGTTTAAGTATCCGGTGTAGAAATCTTAAACATAAACTTAAACATGGTCTGCACAGCCCCGTTTCCTTTCCCTCGTGACATGAGTCCCAAGCTTTACCTGTCACTCACATTTTAATGTGTTTGCGTTCTGCTCATATTTAAACACCTCTCTCCTTATTGGCTGCTGACAGCTCAGGCAGTGGAGGAGCAACTGAGCCGAGAGTGTCTCCTGTTTCCAGCGGGCACTTTGGTGATTTTGGGACACCGTTTGAAAAGTTTAGTCTGTTGTCCTGAGTTACTCAGTGAACTGTGATGCAGCGATACTTCTGACAACATGAGATTTCACCTGGGATTTGAGATTCTAGTCTGTGTCCACAGGTGTACCATGATCCAGACCCCTCTCCTCCAGCTGTGTGTTGACTTGAGTGAATCATCATTAGAACTGTTTCCTGTGTGCAGGTTTGATCGCTCTTCCTGGAGGTGTGAAGTTTCCTGACAGTGCCGGAGCGTTTCATTATGAGGAGAGTGGGAAGCTGCTGTCTGTCACCAGTAACAGATTCATTCACTGGTCAGTAACATCAGCATCTACACATTTCCTGCAATCACCCTCCTTGAAGGTTCCTTTTCACTGTGGACATGTGTTATTGATCACAAAATCTGAGCTCAGTTGTATTTTCTGTCACTGATACAAATCGAGAAACATAACCACACTGTCAGACACTGAACGCATTCAGCTCCATTTTAACCGTAAAGTCGATGAGGTCAGGAGTTAATCCTGTCTGAACACTGACTGTGTGTGTAGGTCCACGTCCGGAGACACAGTGCAGCTGCTGGAGCAGTCTCTGGACACCAACCTGCTCAACAACGCTGTCAAACTCAAGTTCACCCACTGTACTGTGCTGCCTGGAGGAGTCAACATCCAGGAGACCCTCAACAATGTCATCATCCTCGTCTCCACCAATCAGAGTGTCCACAGACTGGTGCTGCCTCACCCCACACGCATGTACCGCAGTGTAAGTAAATACTAATGCAACACAGTGTTAATGTTGTTTTTGCATCCAAGCCCCCCCCCCCCCCCCCATCCCCGTTACTGTTGCTAACGTGTCAGTCATCTGTCAATCTAACGTGCGCCCACACAGCACATAAACGTTTAATAGAGATAACACCACAGTAATTCACAGTTGTAGCTAGCTGGCTAATGCTAATGCTGTAACTCTGGGTTGGTTGAAAAGTCAAGCAGATATTTTAAAGCCCACTTGTTTGAAAATGAGTGAAGTGAGAGGCTTAAATATGCAGTTAATGGCTACGTACCTGATATGCTACCTGACTGAGGCTAAAGCTAACAGATTGTATCATGCTAACACACTGTGTACCTGCCTGTTGTCTGCAGGAGCTGGTGACAGAGCTTCACATGCAGTCTATCTTCACTGATGTGGGGAAGCTGAGTCTGCAGGACCCCTCTCACGGTGCCATTATCCCCAGCTCAGTGGGACAGACAGGGAGTCCCAGCTCCTCCACAGCTTGGCTCAGTCAGTCTGGAGAGGCTCACTATGCTCTGGCTTCACCTGCTGGAGGCATCATGGTGGTCACTCTGCCACCTTACGAAATGCAGGGTAAAGACCAGCTCCCTGCTGTCTCACAATCGGACAGGTTCACATACACACTTGCTGTCTGAACATGTGAGATCTTATATACATGTGTACAACGACTGTGTTTGTTGCAGGCAGTGTGTCTGTGCTGGAGCTGAAGAGAAGCTCCATGATGCAGCGGTTTTCGGGCTGGATGCCCACAGCGATCCGTGGGGAGCAGAGTCCAGCTGACCTGGTCCTCAGTCTGGCTGTTAGGGAGCTGGAGGAAGACTCCTTCATCTTCGCCCTATGTCAGGATCACAAACTGCGCATGTGGTCCATCAGGGTAAGATGCTCACTCACATCTTCAACCAATGAGCATCAGACATACGGGCGGTGTTCTGACAAAGCCTCATGGGAGTTGAGCACTAACATGGTAATCATTTGCTTGATTTTAAATTCAAATCGGATTGAACTGGATTATCCAAACAAGGAAAGACATTTGGTCAGAGATGCACACAAAAGTGAAAGCTACACAAAGGGAACAATTATAGTTGTTGTCTCATTAAAGATCTGGTCATAGACACACATACGTTTATGCACATACACACACAGCTCGCACACAAAGAAAAGATAAAACTGAAAGATAATGTACAGAACGAAAGGCTGTGAAACGCTGACTTCCGTCTTTAAATGTGACGCTGGGATTTTCTGCTCATGAGTCAGAAATCAAACTCCTGATGAAGACAAGTTTGATTTCTTTAAGAGGTGTCGTCGTGTTGCTGTTGTACTGACTCCACCTTCAGGTCAGTTTATTCAGTTGTATTTATTTAGCATCCTATCATAACACCATTATCTCAGGGCACTAACAGACCGTGGCAAGGAAAACCGGTAGAAACCTCGAGCAGAACCAGGCTGTGAGAGAGTGTCAGTGTGTCATGTTGTATCTCGTGTTGCTCTGAGGGCGCCACAGGTGCATGTGTGCACTACACAGATGAAATCCTCCATGTATAAGTGCTGCATAATAAAACAAGGTCCTGCTTTGTGTCCCCCTGTAGGAGCAGGCCTGTCTGCTGGAGGCGGACATGTTGGAGTACATGCCGGCCTGTAAAGGAGTGAAGCGACTGGCCGGTCAGGCTCACCGTCTGAGGCTGGCCTTCTCCTCCACCACCGGCCTCTGTCTCTGTGTTTACCTGGCCGTCCCTCAGAGAGGGCAGTTCACCGTCCTGCAGCTGGTCGCCACCGACAACAACCGCTACAGCCTGGACCACATCTCCTCTCTCTTCACTACACAGGTGAACTGCAGATTTGTCACTTCCTGCTGCCTCCTGATCTCTTTCCAAGGGAGACACTGGTCATCTGCAACGAGTCAGACCTGACGTAGAATTAGAGACCAACACTTCCTACACGTTTGAGGCCAATTTCTGTATTAGAGAGTTTCAAAATATCTGTTTTGATGAGGATCACTTAAATGAGGTCCCTTAAAAAAGAATTGTGGTCATGACCTGTAGTGAGTCCAACATGTCCACCATTTAATGAATAACTGTGGAAATATTGTCTGTCAACAGGAGGCTCTGGTGGATTTTGCTCTGACCTCCTCAGACATTTGGGGCGTGTGGGTGGACGACTCAAACTCCACTGTAGTCAAATACATCAACTTTGAACAGTAAGTAGTCAAATGAACGATCGTTATAAGCCCTCAGAGACTCTTTCAGTTTTATTGACCTTGTGTCCATTTCTGGTTTTGTTCGGTGATGGTCACATGGTTTCCCTGCACCAGTGTCTGTTAACGCTCCACCTCCTGTCTGATGAAGCTTCATCATAACACCTCTACAGGTGTCTGACTGTGTGTGTGTGTGTGTGTGTGTGTGTGTTTTCCAGTAACACAGCAGGTCAGTGGAACCAGGTGTTTGTTCAGCCGCCACCAGAGGAAGAAGTCCATATAGGAGTAGACCAGGACCCCAGGGTAAGACCAGTTCCACACCAACAACCACTGATCAGACCGTGACCTCTGACCTCCCAATATTAGCATTACAATATTGTTCGTCCTCCCAAAGTCGAGGTGAAGCCACCAACCAGCTGTGAGGACGAGATGGTTAAGATCTTTATCTTATCCACAGTTAGGCTCCATACACACAGCTTCCATTAGCTCAACGCACGCTGAGGCCGGATAAAACGACTGCTGCTTTATCTTTGTTGTCGGCAAATGTAATATAGGATATAAAATATAGCATATACAATACTATAATATATAATTAACAATAAATAATATATGCCCTTGTCAGGGCTGCTGGTCAAACTACAGATTGTACTTTTCTGTATGCTCACTCCAATATAGAAACTTCCCGTCCCAGAACAACCACAAAAGGCAATGTTCTGTAGATTTCAACAGTGTAGTGCTGCAATCAGACATTCAGGGAACATGATAAACTTCTAATACAGTCAGAGGGTTACAGCGTGTGGACGAGGAAGAGGCCGCCACAGCTGAGAGTCGAGATTAAATAAATGAAAAAAATGAATCACTTCAACAAAACGTATCAAAATAAAGTGTTAACTTATTGAAATGAATCATCCTAACACAGCTGATCAGGTGTGTTGTCATGGTAACTCACTGTTCATCATGTTGACTGTCTGATTAAATATTGTGTGTTGTATGTTAACAGGAGACGTACCTGGAGGTTCTCTTCTCTCCTCTACGCTTCACAGCTTCAGCCATAGTTAAAGCTCTACAGGTGAGAAACCACCTGCTGCAGTTAAAGCTCTACAGGTGAGAAACCACCTGCTGCAGTTAGAGCTCTACAGGTTAGAAACCACCTGCTGCAGTTAGAGCTCTACAGGTGAGAAACCACCTGCTGCAGTTAGAGCTCTCCAGGTGAGAAACCACCTGCTGCAGTTAGAGCTCTTCAGGTGAGAAACCACCTGCTGC
>JAVQJL010048969.1:0-12950 GCA_036024295.1 Nannoperca obscura
GTGTGTGTGTGTGTGTGTGTGTGTGTGTGTGTGTGTGTGTGTGTGAGATTAAAAGAACGTGCTGTAAAAGCCTCGTTTTCCTGTCCAACAGACAGGTGGGAAGGCGGGATCGACAAATAAGCCACAGAGTGTAAAGAGGAGTCCAGACTTCTCCCTTATACAGTTGGAGATATAAACACACACACACACACACACACACACACACACAACACTAGCTTGACTCTGTTCTACCCAAACGTGTCAATCAATATCAATACAGGCCAATATAAAAGATCATTCTCACGGGTCTCTCCGTTTAAAAGGAAGACCGCTGCTTGTTTAAGGTGAAGAAAGGCGTGCTGGAAATCATGATGAAAGTGCAATTTAAAAAAACATATGGAGTTAAACGGATGAACTGATGTGAACGGGTCCAGTTTGATCCGATTGGTCTGCAAATGGGGGTTTAGTGAGGTACGAGAGTTGGCAGAGGTAGAGCTGTTTTGTAGGAGATCGACTGCAACAGCAAGAAATGAAATGAGGCTGAAACGAAAGAGAAAATGAAGATCTTGAAAGAAATCTGGGATTATAATCTGACTTGTCTTTCTGGTTTCCTTCCTCTTCAGTTCAGGTCAAGACCCACATTAGAAAGGGACTGTTTGTAGCCAAGTCTGTGCTCGGGTGCAATTTAAACTTTATAGCACCCGAGGATCAGCAGTCTGAGGAATAAAAGTCTAGTAAATAAAATAAAAAAGGACAACCCTCCTGCTCTCTGTCAGAGGAGACAATCAGCTTTCAGTCCAGGACTCGTATTAGAAACAACAGTCTGTTGGCGGGCCAGTGGAGTAGCCTGGTTTTCCTGTGCCGGGGCATCCCTAAACCCCGCCGGTGGCCGATTCAAACCACCTCACCTGCCGGCTGCACTGTGGATTTGATTGGAAGACAGAAAGCAGGAAGTGATCGTGTGGTTGTTTCCAAAACATCTGAGGGAAAATCCAGTGGAACATCCATTAGTATTAGTGTAAATTAAAAATATATCTATATCTATATATATGGAAAAGAGCTAAAACGACAGCAATGGCAACAGCGAACAACTCCGTTCCCCCGCTGGACGGCCGTTATGTAACAGCTACATGCCGTGTTCTTGTTTGCCCTCTCCTCCAGGGACTTCCAGGGCCTTCCCTCTGCTTCCTTCCCCAGCGGCGAGCACTGCGGCTTGGCTAACACCCACAACAACCCCCTGGGAGGATGCAGCCTCACCGGAGCCGCCGCGTCCTGATAATGAGGAAACTGTGGCTTTTATGTGTTGTAGGTGGAGACTGCTGGAGCCTTTTGTGTCTTGGGGTCTTCTCCAACCTCGAAAGCAGGATGCAATTAATTTTGCCCATCCAGTGCTGATCATTGGATCATCGTTTGTGTATTTGGATGAAACACGGGAGGTGGCGGCGTGGACAATCAACAGGTCGTCCTCCGTCACAGAACCAGTGAGTCCAGCCTGATGGGTGGTCAGGATGCTGCACCTACAGCGCAGTGAGAGAAAGAAAGGGACGGGTGTTAGGATGACCGAGTAGCGGCTGGATTTTCATGAGACTCGGTCTTTATTTCCCCCTGAAACTGAAACCCGGCAGCCTTATGTAGTCTGCTGCTAACGACGACCACATCCACCATCACAACCCCCACATTAAAACATATAAACACCAGTCTCCCATCAAATAACATACATCCCTCTTCCACACATTCCTCCACTAAACGAAACCCCCCAATATTTAACACAGCAGAGTACCACTCATCCACCCCCCTACACTCATCTTCACATGGTATCTCCCGGAACCTTTGAACTGGTGCTCAGGTACCCGGGGACCCTTTAGCCCGGACACCCTGAAGAGGAAACACAATGCTGCATCCACCAAACACACACACACACACACACACACACACACACAATCAATCACCACATTCAACCCAAGCAATATTCTATATGTGAGCACATGATGCTAAGATGCTAGTCCCGCTAACCATCGGCTCATCTTTCCAGATGAAGAGGACCTTCATCACAATGTGTGAAGAGCAGATACTCCAGTATACACACATTTATTTAACACAGAAAATGTTTTATGCATCAGCTCAGTCTGACAGGATGCCAACAAACTTCCCCCCGTCGGATGATTTCCTCTGGAAGTCACCAAACGCTGCATGTGTAAGCAGGGGAGCATGCCACGAGACAGACCGTGCACGTATGCGTCACCAACACAAACCACTTGTGCTCTGCAGCACCAAAGCCTCAGTAAAGCCACCACCTGCCTCTCTGATTCATCACAGAGCACCAGGTCCCTGTCCAACCCTCAGTGTGTGTGTGTCAATGTTCACAGTGACGTTACAGCATTTCCAAACTCCACAAAGTCCAGGGTAATAAGTAACGTGTCCTCTGACAGCAGGACCGTAGCTCAAGTAGTGTCCTACACTGAGACCAGGTCTGAATACTGGCTCCAGTGGGGCTGCGGTTCATCATGTGCTCTTCATAAATCAATTAGTTTGCTCTTCAGACACCAGTTGTTGTGTTTCTTTAATGGTTACCCAGTTAGATTTGACAGAAACATGTTTTTTAATTACCACCTGTGCTGTATATTAAGTCACACTAAGCCCTCTTGCACAGGACTCATTAACAAACAAGAGTTTAAGAGAGTTTAGTGAACGAGAGCGACGCTTGTTATCTACGCTTATCACCCTGAACATATTCTATAGTCCAGATAGGTAAACACGTAGCCTTCACATCAAACCAGTTACATCGCATTAAGAAATCAATCCCTTAACCACATATTCTGCTACAGCAGGAAGATTATTCATCATTTTTCAATGTTTAAACATGTTTTTTAAGAATATCTCATCTTTGTTTTGTACTGTTAATGTACTGTAGCAGTGTTTTTACAGCATCAGCCAAATGGGATTTCTTTGTTTCTGATGGTTTCCATTTTGTTACTGTATTCATCTGTATGTTGTACACAACACAAATCATCTTGATCGTGTCTGTGGTCATTTTCCACACACACACACACACAGCTGTACCATAAGGGATACATCTGTTTTAAAATGCTGTAAAAATCTAGGATAGCATTTATGAAAGCAAATCATTCAATAAACCACGTTCAATTCTACACACAAGAGATGCTTTACCTTATTACATCTCATTTCACTCAGATCTAAAGTGCACTGGAATTCTGAACATCGTTTTCATGAAGATATTAGGGTATTTATCAGGTATTTCTTTATTTATTAATCGTTAGTCCAGCTTTCCATGTGATCTGATCAATACCCCCTTCTGGATCTAAAACACTGTGCATCCTTACCCCATCAGGCAAAAGCTCAAACCCTCCAATGCTGTAAATGCTAGAAAATCCCCAGACACAATGGCACCTTCCTCCATCTAAAAATGAGCCTACATCACTGCCAGTATTTACACACACACACACACACACACACACACACACACACCGGGTGTGTATGGCCCGCTGCAGTCACGGCAGCGATGTAACAGCCTTGTATGCACCAAAACCGGCAAAATGATGCTTTATACAGGTAGATGAACAACAATTTAATTTCCTCACCAGCAGTGTCCAATCCTGGATTGCAAAATTTCGCAGCGTTGGAGACAAACTGGACAACTAACGTGTCAAATGTGTGCAGAGGATAATTTATAAATGTGTAGATACACGCACGCACGGCTGAGCCAGGTGACAGGAAACCCTGATTCTGTCACACGGCACAGCAGCGCTTGGTTTGACAGCTCAGTGGAAAAGGTGTGCCTTTCGCCTCCCGAGGCGGGTGGAACATCACGCCGAAGTACGTGGAAAATCTCACGATGTAAGGATGCGTTTGTGATAAGCAGATGTACAGGTTTCACCACATGATTTAAACCCCCTTTCTCGGTCCTTGTGGGGTCCTCTTTGTAAATCGGCGTGTCTATATGATCGTACAGTGGCTTCTTCTGAACACAACAGCTGTTCTCAGACACATTTAGCACGTAATATTTGGCATTATAACGTCCTGTGCATACAAGTAACAGTGGACAGTGGGTAATATTGAAGACGGGGTGGGGACGCATTTTGAGGACGATAATAACGTTACACACCTGGTATAAGGAGCTAAAAAAATGATTTAAATGTCGGCGTTACGTTAACTGTAGCTGAATATAATGCTTACTTTAACGAGTCCGTAACGATGAAATGAAAGTAGGGTGGAGACTGCTAACGCTAATGAGTCACAGCAGCACGATAATGGAAATTCTAGCTTTCACAAGCCTGTTCACTGTGAACTAAACGCACATAACTAACTGTATTAAGGCAAAGACGATAAATAGCGTGATTGGTAAAGCATGATATACTGTATTAGCTTCTTTTCCATGTAACATTAACATTAGCCTCCACTGGGTTAGCACTGGCTAGCAGCATGCTAACAATTCCACTCACCTGTGAGGTTTTTTTTTTTTTTTACAACAGCTCTGGGTCTGAAAACCCGTGAATGAGATGTGCCAGTCGTTATTTCTTCTTTGGACAGCAGAGACACCTCTTTACATCCATTATTATCGATACGAGTCCTTCGGCGGTGCCAGCTCTGTGGTGGTTAGCTATCCCAGCGCCAAGCTAATTTACAGATAACGTTAAATGGTTAGCTAGTTAGCCAGCTAGCCACCGACACGTCTGGCAGCTAGCTTAACCAACTGTTAGCTAGGGGTGGAAGCGGCTTGTTTCTTTTTTTTTATTTTTTTTATTTTTACTTCTTTAAAATAGGTCGCTCGGCCAATACGGAAGTAAAATAAAAAATAAAACCGTGTGAATAAAATCACCCCCAAAAAACAATTCCAAAAGATATAGGTTGGCCAAGAGATTCCCAGAGACGGACATATTTGTCAGTACTACAAAACTCTGGTGCCAATTGTCCAACAGCGGAATTGTCGCAATAAAAATAGCACTGATTGAGCGACAAGGGAGTCAATCAAGCTGCAAACGTACTCTATTGCTTCTGCAGCCTTGACCCCGCCCCCCTCACAGGGAACGTCATGGTTGCACTAAATCGTGATTAAATTTATTCCCCACCACAGCTAAAAAACACAGTCCGGGGCAAACGGGAAATAAATCCTTGGTAATATATTTTATTGTCACTAAGCATGGTTGGCACATAAGCTGTCTCTGACATGAGGTTTTAATCCTCTCATGTGACACACTGACACAGTAACGTGTGTGTGTGTGTGTGTGTGTGTGTGTGTGTGCAAGTGCACGATACTGTAAGTGCCTCAGTGCCCACATAATGAGAATAACACACACACACACACACACACTGGCTACACAAAGGGGAGATTAAAATGACAGCAGGGGTTGTGAGGATAAACACACACACACACACACACACACACACACAAATAATGACAAATCTGAAATCCTGCCACCAGGATATCATACATGCAATTGGAGTGTGTGTGTGTGTGTGTGTGTGTGTGTTGCATGTGAGCCCACAAAGCTCTCAAACTAAAGGGGCAATCATAGCATTAACAGACATTGGAGGATTGTGTGATGACCTGTTTCCTACCAGAGGTCGAACAAAGAAAACAGTTTGTCAACATGTGTCTCTGTATGAAGCATCAGTACAATCCTTAGACCTGCCCAGGTACAGTACAAGAAAGAGTTATTGGTCACTGTAATAGGATCTTTTATTTATTTATCGTGTAAAGCATCTTTGAAAAGCACTCTATAAATAAAATGCACTATTATTATTATGATTATTATGGGTCATTAGGAGGGGATCTGTTTACAGCCAGCGTGGACCTTTAGGGTAAAATCATCTTTTTTCTCCTCAACCAGGCAAGAAAGACATTTATCAAAGAGTTCACAGGGAAACAGCTGAGAAAGGGAACTGCGTCTCGGTCCGAGTGGAAGTGGGACGAAGACTTTTGACTTTGACGTTGATGGTTGAACCTGAAAGTGAGGCTGCAGCTCGTTCACACGTGCTGCCTCTCTGATCACCAGGCGCAGATGTTACCCTCTTTACGTGAGATACAGCGAAGAATCATGCACTTATTTTATTACTAGATATGTTTTAAAGTAACCACTTGTTTTCTAGTTATTCCGTCTACATACTTTGATGATTTCTACCATGAGTCATTTCTGTCACAAAGTACATTGGCATCTTATTTGGGTTTAATTACTACTTGTTTGTAACAAGGGATGCTGGGACACTGCATCTGCCCTTCACAGACTCTTCGTATGCATCATGTTCTTGATTACTACTTTATTTAATTGCTTTATTCTTTGCTTGATTAAATAAATAAACAAAAGACAACAGCTTATTGGATCTTCATGTTATTTGCTCACTTCTTCAAAGTAAAATCCCCACTTTCCAGCACAGAGAGCTGAACTGGACCCGGGCAGAAGTGAGGAAGTGAGGACCTGTGCTGGGCCTCACAACATCTGCTGGAAGAATTAGTAAATCTATAACTTTATAGGTTTTTATAGGCTGTTTTAATATTAATTGCCTTGAACTTGGCGCCAGTTTTTCCTCATTACTCTACAATATCAGTGCAGTGTAAAGTGTAGCTCATCTGTGTTGACTGGGTAATGAAAGTGCAGGCGGAGTTAGTACCGAAGGGAAAAGGCTGAACTCTGACGTTTGATCAATTAAATACTTTTCTTTAACAAATAAAATTAAATGTTTTTTTTGTAATTAAATTGTAATTAACAGTCAGAATCGTGTACTTGCACTATAATGCATCCGTCATACTGCGGGAATATCAGGAAGCTATTTGAGGTTGTGAACTACGGGAACAAGAACTGAGACTGAAAACAGTTTGAATGCTTTTTTTAATTCTTCACGTTTCTCCACAACAAATCAAGTCAGAAACCATTAAATGTAACACATATCTTCCTCTTTTGGGGAAAAGTTATTTACAGTCTTTTAAATGATATTCTCCCAGGTCACGTTCACCTCTTCCCTTTGATTCTGATTACGTTTTCTTTAATACAACTTTAGCTCCCTCTTCATCACCAAAACAGGTCATAATGACCAGCAGGCCTTAATTACCACTGATAAACAACTAAACAACAACACACAGTGGATGGAAACAATAAAAGCAACACCTGTACACTGTGATTTAATCCAATCCAATGGATATACAATAAATACTGCCTCTCTGAAGCCTTTACAAACACAATCTCATGTAGATTTGTTTCTGTACTGTCCAGTCCGTCTATATGCAGCTATACAGTGTTTCAAATAAGGTGTTTTCTTTATTTGTGCGTATGCTGCCTTTAAATCAAGACACCTAAGCACTTTGTAGGGTCAACCCAAGGCACGCATGCATATATACATTTCATTCATCATCATTTTATCACCGTATAAATCTCATCACTGTCACGTCTTTCTATTAAAACTGTACAGATTGGACAAGAAGCCGTGTCGTGCTCTCATTCACAACAAAACCCAGTTTAAAACCTGTATTCATCACGGCGTGCTGGCTCTGCTGCAGTCAACTGATACTAAATAAATCAGCTTTAGTTGTTAAATACTACAAAAGTTACTTTTAAGTCTGGATTTTACACATTTTCCTAAGATTTGATGATGTAATTGTAGTTTTTGTTCCAAACAAGTCTGTGCCTGCACAGAATCTCAGAAGGAGGAGGAACTGATGGTGCACACTTTAAACTTATACACTTAATATAAAGAATTAAGTGTACACTTCAATATAAAGAAATGCCTTTTAATACTGAGGTTACTTTCTGTGACATCTCCTCCCTCTCATTTCTGTTCCCCTAAGAAACACTGGCCTGAACAGAGCTGTGATTGGCTACCTCGATTGTGATGTCATGCTAAACCATTTCAAGTGCAGCAACGAAGAAGAGAATAAACACACGGCGCGCTTCCAAACAATATGTTGAGCTCACACTTTAAACACTTTAGTGTTTGTGAGTTTTAAATAGAGTTTAAATCCAAGTGAGACAGAGATATTAAGAGAAAGCTGGTTGCTACTGACGGTCAATGTGACAAACACAGAACCAGAAAGGCTGCTGACACTATGACTTCGGTCTAAGTGCAGAGAGACGAGCAGCCTGAGTTCACAACACGTGAGAAATCCACATGTTCCTCCTTCAATAAGGACGTGCTTGATTTTGTGCTTTGAGTGCAGCTCTTGCAGACGTAAAGCAATCTAATTTCAGGAGGATCTGTTTTCTGCTGTGTTGTGTAAAGATCTATTAAACTTGATTTCACTTCCTGTCTGACCTGTCTACCGTTCAGTGGGAGTTGTGTTTCTGGGGAGTTGCCTGGTGAATGTTAGTTACAATATTCACTCTTTTAGCTCTGGTTTTGGTCTCTTTAGCTGCTGAATGTTGCACTATGTTCACCAGCTGGTGTCTGTCTGCTCAGCAGCAGAGCAGGTGCTGAATCTCTGCAGGTTCATTACAGCTGATCAGCGTTAGAAGTGACTGTAACTCCACTAGTTTCTCTTACAAACCTCAACTTGTCATTTGTGACCTTTCAAGGTGTCGTTTGGTGTTTTTTTCTAGACTCTGAACAGAGCCAGGCTGTCTCCCCCCTGCTTCCTGTCGTTATGCTAAGCTAATCGGTTAGCTGACGGCAGGTTGTTGATATGTTGCTTGCTGTTTTCGTGCTAGTTACTTCCAGAGTAAAGTGTCACACACACCATTTATTGCTTTATATTGTATATTTGCTGTGTATGAGTGGCTGTGGATGCTACTTATTTCTAGGCCCATGATCTTAACATCACAACTTAAAGTGAGACTATGTGACCTTTGTTAAAATTACAGGATAGCTGTCATTGAAGTGGTTGTAATATTTTGTGGGTTTTATTGTTTATGAGTTCAACTTTCCATTTGTAAAAAGAAGAATGTGCGTTTCTTTTCTCAAACTTGACGTAGTCTTACTTTAAACATCTCATGATGTTGAGATAAAAAGGTTTTGTCACGCTTGTCTTTACAAGTCTGTCTTAAAACAACAGTGACGAGCCGGTGTGAACACTGGAACTGGTTTCGCTTGCTGTAATCATTCCTCCTGTTCACACTGGCCACGAGGAGATCTCCTCCTAATGCGAACGATGGGGGACGAAATCCTCCGCATGCAGTTTATGTGAAGTTAATGTGAAGCTGCAGCAAGTTCGACAAGTCAAGAGGATACGGCCCAAAGATACAGTTCATCACGTTCCCTCCACTGCAGCTCAACAGGGAACTTCTATTAAAAAGATTGCACATTCGATTAGTCTCAGACTGCTGGAGCGTCACATTAACTTCACGTAAACTCAGAGAACGAGGGCTGTGGGCTTTCTCCCCCATTACTTCCACGGCTAGGTAACTTCTCCTGGCTTACATCTGGAGCTGGTCCCCTCGCGCTGCACGCAGAGAATGATTATTAATCCCTAAGGAGATAAATAATAACGCATCCGTTAGAGGATAACTCAGCTTAAAATGTTCCTATCTTTCACCAGTCAGAAGGAACAAGAGGAAAGATTCAACACCGACTTGAAAACGGTGAGAACATGCTGTAAGTGTCACACACAGGACGTGCACACCTGCTTTACACAAGCAAATTCATTATTCTAAAAAGTGAAGTGATGCTTTGATAATTGGCTGTAAATCCTCCCGTAGAGCCTCTGTGTGAGGTTAATGGTAAATAAACACGCCGTGGTCCTCGAATCTTTATGGGGACTGAAAGTCTTTCCCAGCATGCAGTTCACTGGTCCATCACAAGGACTCACTATTAAGGGTGTGTTGTTGCTTTTTTTTGTTAAAGATAAAACAAATCCTTGTTCATTATGTGTGTTTTCTTTGTCCTGTTTAGTTTTGGCTGCATGTCACTTGCTGTGTCTCAATTCACATCAGTGTCCACTCACACTTGCTGTTTTGAGTGCACCAGTGGCTTCACACTGACAGCTATGGCAGCGCACAGTGCACTGTGACTTCCTGGATGGTGCAGTCATGATGGTCAGGGGAGGGACCACCGACCTATTTAAATAAAATTGAATCAAAGTCAAGCGAGCAAACGAGCCGGCAGATATTTTGGAGGGTGATAATGGCGGTAAATGTTGGTGATGATGCTCCAACACTAACGGAAGTATCTGAATTCAGACACAGCAAGAGATTTGACACCAGAACGAGGCTGCATTATTTACATCCTCGAAATGCTCATAAACTACTGAATGCTAATATAAATATTACTAATATAAAAAAGATCTTAAACAGTGTGCCCGTTTGATGTGTATTTATCAGCTGGACTCCCATTGGCTCGGCTCTTGGCAGGTCCACTCTCTGATTGGGTTAGAGGAGCACTCTCTTTGTCCAGCCTATCACGCTCTTCCTTTTCCTTCATCAGGTTTCTACGGTGATAGAGCAGGTAGCCCGGCAACAGGAAGCCAGCCAGCGAGAAGATGAACAGGCCCAAGTTGATCTGTTGTGAGGAGAGACCCGTCAGTGCATGTGATCAACACGTTATAGTATGCGTTTACATTCTGCTGTGTGTGTGTGTGTGTGTGTGTGTGGGGGGGGGGTCCTCACCCAGTAAGGGTCTCCGTTGAGGTGTCCCACCATCAAAATGAACAGTGGCTGTTGGAGCAAGGCGAAGGCAGCGCTGATCATTGACTGCATGCCTGTCAGCGTCCCAAAGTGGTTGGCTGGGTACCTGCAGCGGGCCGCGAGATGGGAATGAATAATATCCTAAATGTAGCGTCACAGGATGATCTAATACCGATGCTGGTACGTACTGACGAGGTGTGTTACAGCTGACCAGCAACACGAGAATTTAAACGCATGCGTTAACGATAGACACATCTACTTCTGACCAAACACAGAGGGTGCAGAAAAAGACAGATAGATCATATCAGCCGAGCTGCAGTCACTCTTTCCCCATTTGGAAGATGTTTTTACTGAGTTGTGTTTTTACAAATCACAAAGATAAACTGTAACAATAATCCCATTTATGTAAATCGGTACATTTATATCTCCAGGGGTCTATCAGCTTCCCCAAGTTCGCAATTTTCCCAGAAAGTAAGAAAGAGACTCCAAACCTCGTGACATTTGGCTGATTTCTTTTTCACTGTGTATGCATGTCTTTAAAGGACAAGGCCAGTGAGCAGCAGATGGACGTTTCACATCGTCCCAGCAAAAAGAGATCAAGCGTCTTACTCGAAATAGACACAAATCACAAGTCCTTGTCTCCTATTTGCTGTTTAACGCACTTGGATGTCTTGCTTGTTGAAACAGCGCTATTGTTTATCCATGCTGATGTGAACCAGGCTAGTTGTGGGCAGCACAACAAGCTGTACATGTAACACTGACATAATACCACCTTAAAACTCTTATTTAGACATCAAGCACAGCAGAGCAACATTAGAATGAAACTTCGAGTCGTGTTTCTGGCCATCTGACAAATGTAATTACGATTTTAATCCTCTTTTTAGTTCTGTTTTGATCTTTACAAACTCTTGAGAAGAAGATCTCTCCACTTTGTTCAGCAGCTAGCCGCTAACTTTGTCTTTCTGCTCAGTGTTGGGCATTAAAGACGTCAGTTCAGATCCATTGTTAGCATGAAATAATGTGTTAGTGCAGCTGTCAACTCACACAGCAGCATAGAGGCCTCCACAGCAGGAGTGGATGAATCCTCTCACCAGAGTGTGCAGGACAAACGACACCACCTGAGGGAGAACACATTCATGAGTGAGCATCAGAGAGTCGGACACCGGGCGTCTCGTCCGTCCTGCATCAGCATGCGAGGACAGTCTGATCTTTGTGTTCCTGCACAGTGTTTATCTAACCTGTACGGGCAGGTTGTCAATCAGGGAAATAATTCCAAAGGTGACCAATAGGAGGTTGGTGAAGATGAAAGCTCTCGTGGCATTGGTCAGTTTCTGGATCTTTCTGTCTCTCTTGGGGGGATCTGATTGGCTGAAGGGGACAAATGTCAAAAGAGGCTTAAAGCTAAGGAGGCAGCGTGGACGCAGGAGCATGAAACTGTGCTGTTGTCCAGAGGACGGGGTTTTGTCCATCATCTTTTACAGCGTAATCAAGGAGGGGGTCTCTTCAGGGCCGGTGTGGACTCTTCCCAGGTAGTACAGACTAAACCTAAGCTATACAACAAACACCTGTCTGCTGAGCGCTCTCCATACCTCTTCTCTGTTTGTGTGTTGGCATTTTCCTCCTCACACTCCTTCATCCTCCAGTCCATGATGTAGCCAATGGAAGGACAGGTCAGCAGACACAGCAGCTGCATTGAACCGAAGATAGACGAGTAGAAACCAACTGTGGAGGTGAAGCAGAGACAGAGAGGAGTCCACAGAGACCGGTGGAGACATGTTGAAGCCTCTAATACAGTATGTGGTGTCAGGGCTGTGGCCATTAAAAACCCAAATGTTTTGTTTCCCAATATGAAGTTTAAATGGTGTCTCAAAGCCCTCTCCACACTGTCAGGAGTTGATTCAGATGATTAATGCTAATAAAACACTGGGTCTTAAGCTCCCCCCTGGTTCAGCATATCAATAGCAGCCACAGTGCTGCTTATTACCCAACAGATGACTACAACACCAAAACAACAGCAAGCGGCTGTCTTTGCAAAACCTGACTGTAATTCTGAGGACCCACTGTGCACTCTGAACCCTGAGCATCTTGACTCTTACCTTGTTCATCCACCTCCTTCTGCAGCTCTTCTGAGGCTGAAAGAGACGGCAGCTGCAGGTCAGGGTCCTATCCAACCCTCAAACAAACAAAAAATAAAGTTTTCATGTGGATCATAATTCTTACGGTCGGGGTCGCCGTGAGTGACCAGGAACTCCAGCATCTTGTTCATGGCACCCATGAAGAAGATCAGCCTCAGCTGAGTCATCGCCATGGTGATGAGACTCCACAGGAAGATGGGAGAGCACATTGAATGACAGAGCGACACCGAACCTGATGGTGTGGAGAGAGAGAGAGACAGAGAGAGAGAGA